>JALPQI010005050.1:0-30661 GCA_025490895.1 Thaumatotibia leucotreta | reverse complement strand
CTTTTTTAATGAGATGCTATGAACATCATTCGCTTATAAAACGATTTTATTTTATAGGTACTAGTAATTGAAGATATTTCCGTTATTTTTAAGTACAAATGACGTGATATCCTCTAATTTAATCATAAATGAGTAGGCATCTAAAAAAATCGTTTAATCTAAAATTGGAATTTCGAATATTGTAAAAATCATCATTCAACCAATAATCATAGTTCTTCAATTATAATTTAAAAAACGCAAAATGAACCAAATTATTTATCCCGGATATATTTAAGTACAGCTTTCAAAGATTTTTATACAAAATATGCTTCAATGTGTCAAAAATGGCCAATTTTTCCATACAATGTTAAATTTCATACAAAACAGCTTTTTGTTAAAAAAATATAATAAAAAAACTATTCCCATTACATGCATAAATTTATTAACCAAAATAAGTATTGAAATGTCCCTCACAATAATATAAATTTAGTTTAAATCGCATGAATAGAACCGGAGCAACTAAAAATTTTCGGAACAGCCCTCGTACGTACATTGCGCATTAAATAAACTTGGAAAAGTTTGAACTGATACAGTATCAATATTATCAATACAAGCCTTGTGAGCCCCTGCAGTTCAAATTAAACTAATCGAATTAAAAAGCCCACATTTAAAAATCTATTACATTATCAAGTTAGCAAAAAAACTGAAAAGCCGCCGAAGTCCAAAGCTTACGTAGCCATAATCACATTATAAGAATAGGACATTCTGAATGCTATTAAGAAGCAGCAAATACGTGCATTGTGCATATTAATGCACTTAGACTAATCTTGAAGCTGGCGGCGGGCCGAGCGGGCCAGGGTCCTCTCATTGAGGACCAGAAACTCACTAAGGGGAACAGCGGGTGTTGTGATATTGATGATTCATTTTATAATACATTGAATTAATTCTACCAATATAATATCGCAAAAGACGCGTAAAAAATTATAAAAAAGCACCAAATTTAAAATTTAAAAACCCGACTTTAACCGATTTCTCCAAGATCCCCGATTTGTTTCCATCATTGGTTTCCTCAAATCCTACTTTCTGATCGCAAATTCTTGTAAATGAAAGAAAATTAAGGTGCATTCAAACCAAAAGAGCATTCGCTGTTCTATCCCCCGTTCTACGAAATCAACCAATCACGTTTCGTGTGACGATCGAATTTCATAGAGTTGGGGGATAGAATAGCGAATGCTCTTTTGGTTTGAATGCACCTTTACCAAAAGCACCATACATGTACCTATAACATTTGAAGAGATCCCTCGATTTCTCCAAGATCCCATCATCAGACCCCAACTTGATGCCTACGGGACCATCTCGAGGATACACGTTCGATCACTAAAAATAATTTTAAAGTTGGAGATATCAGGTCACAACATACAACAAAAAAATATCGGTTGAAGTTGGTTAAAAAACCGATTTCAACCGATTTCTCCAAGATCCCATCCCATGATCACGGTTTGTTTTGAAGTCAGCTAAAAAATTAATTATCGGAATCGGTTGGCGTGATATTGAGTTATTCGTCCATTTGTGGTGCACATGCTTAATGCAAATTTATGATACCTATATGGTTTTCTTATGGATGCCACTGTCAGAACTGGACCAAATTAAAATGGGACCAATCGGTGAGCATCAGCTTTCAAATAAAAAAGAGCCATTAAAATCCGTTTTCCCAGCCGGAAGTTCTGAGTAACAAACACACAAAAAAACAGTTGAATTGAGAACCTCTTCCGTTTTTTGAAGTCGGTTGAAAACACAGTTACTTGGGGTTCAACCACCTGCCCTAGAATTTTCCTGTGTCTTAGAATTTTCCTGAATCTTAGTCTTTTATTTCTCAAATGAAATAAAAGACTAAGATTATTTGAGAAATAAAAGACTAAGATTCAGGAGCCGATCCAAGAAGGGGGCAATGGGGTTGGGGGCACTTGCCAGTTGCCACCCCCCTGACACTGGATTTAGCTAAAATTGCGTAAACTTACGTTTAATTATATCCCGACGTTTCGGGCATGACGTTACACCCATAGTCGCAGGCAGACTGTCTTTAAAATATGAGTGATAATCGTGAAACCTTAAATCCATATTTAGCTTAAATTTATTCCGGTGTAAAACACTGTCATACCTATCATAAGTCAATGTCCCCCTGAACGAGATCGTGAATCCGCACCTATGAAAATTCTCCCAACATCGCCAGAACTTTTCAACTACTATGAACATTAATAATCTGCATTAAAAAATCGATGTTTTTTTTTCAGGAGGTATATCGCTATTGATCAAAAATGCTGTCTGATACGCTCACTAAACTTGTAAACGTACCTCAACTAAATAGTTAATGTAACTTGTCTAATTTACTATATTGAACGTGAAATAAGTGCATCAGTTAATTATTTTGGTTTTAAATAGAATTAACATATGAATGAATTAAACAATACGTTGCGGATTCATATTGTTCGGCTCTCCCCAATCGTCCTAACCTTGATTTCCATACTATTTTCATTTTATAGTATAAACATCCGCTTTTAATAATACAAAGCTCTCTTAAATAGTATTTCGTAGAATGGGGACCTCATCTCGTTGAAATAAGATAAGTTTTAGCATGTAATCATTCCACGAATAATATAAATAGTTTGCTTGCAATTTGCATATAGTTGGATGTCATCCAATTATTATTATTTTCAAAAGTCTTCATTGTAGAATAATCGCAAAGGACTGAGGACCGTACATGGTCTCCTGATTACTCTTTATTTAATATACGATCACAGAAAACGCCGTAGGTTCGTTATATCGTGTGGTATTTTGTAGGCATATGATGGTATTAATGGATGTGCTTGTACAATATGTCTATCATGTCGAGTAATATGGCTGTAACGTTCTATCTAATGATGTAACATTTTTATTTAAACGCAGAATATTACCTTATGTTATCAATACTATACCACAGCATACCTATAAAAAGGATAATAAGTCGCACAGATACTTTTTTGTACCATGTAGCTCTATCGAATCTACCATATCAAAAAATAGAACACTTAAAAGTGGATGTTGGCATTTGCAAAGTTCAATCTTCTCAATTCCCACTATCAGATAGCAAATATCGGACGAAAATATATCACATAAATCATATTCGACTAGCAGGAATTTAGCAAGTGCTTAATCCTGAAGTAACAAGTCAGTAAACATCACGATGCACCGTCTCAAGGCAGCTGATTAACGAACGAACACATTATAAATAGCATCACGAATCTTGATTAAATGTAAGTACATCAGTTAAGCACACGATCATTCAATAATGATAAAATAAGCTTTTGCTTGACTTGACTAAAGATACAAGTACCTACTTTGCAGATCAGTTTGCTTACTATGAGTTAACAGGTAGCGTGTATGTTAGCGTTTACTCAATACGTAAAGTACCTAGTCTATCACGCTCGCATACATTTACATGAGCGTGATAGATTGCTAACTCATGATGCTGCGACAGGGTACTTATCAATTAAATGATAATTTTCACTCTAAATTGAGCATTCCGTCATATCGCGGTAAAGCAAAAACCAGTTAGGTACTTTTGCTCTTGATTTACATAGCGAAGACGACAATCCGTACATCTGAGCCCACAACCCACTAATCGACAGGTCAGAGGTCTACCGCAAACGTGGAAAATCTAATATTTCTTGCGATTATCTCTGAAACTCTGATATTGCTCAAAATTATGGTTAGAGCTTGTGGTTGCTTCAAGTATTTGATGGTCCAAATTTGGTTCAGTACCCTAATGCCTCAAAGCGAACGCTCACACGTTCATTTTAAAATAGTTTTCAATGTATTATTTTATCAAGTTATCATTACCTAATATTTTCTTCGGTTACCGCGAGGATTACACATGAAATAAAACTATGAAAACGGATCCTGTAAACGGAACCTGTAAACTGTTCGAGACGTCGGAATGAAGTTAAAATTAGTTAATATACGCGAGTTTATCCGTTTTCATAGTTTTATTTCTTATCATCACCTATTAAAATAACAATTTATTCATGTCCCCCTACCCTCTTGTCAACCCGGTGGAAAAGTGCCAAGCTAGCAGCTTTACCGCATGCATTGCACCTATAGTACCTAATAGAGAGAGAGCATACACCAGAAACGACTCAAATAGTTGAACGAATTGAATACTTTTTTGGTTTTTAATTCTGCAAACTCTAAATAAACGTCGGATCTCGCCATAAATTATTGCAAGCAATCCGGAGTTGATAAAATGGTTATGTTAGACGAATGGTCCAACCTCGGGCGGGTCAGTGACTGCAGTCCACATGTCTAGTTATCGGAGGTATCAATCTGGCTGTTTAGCAACGCCACCGCACCGTCAGCAGCGAAAATATATCATTTTCCTTCAATTTATGGATTTTAGGAAATGGTAATAGGTTATCGTCGAGGTCCGGGAAACTGCCCGTAAAACGATAAAAACCCTTCAATAGTCTGTGCGGAAATAGTTCAAATTTACGATTTAAATGTGTGCAAATTCATGGTTAATTCAGTGAACGTCTGCCGGCTGAAATAATGATACTGGGAACAGTTACCGAGTAAAAAATATATTCGAGTAATATTTATTCTGTCGGTATTTTTCTCGTTCCCACAGATTATAATAATTTTGAGATATGAAATAGACGCCAGTAAATATATGCATATTTGGGGCATTGGTCCTCCCTGTCATCATGCTCGAAACATTGTACTTTTCAGACGTTCACGATATGGTGAAAAAAATAGCTTATTCTATGGTACCTTCAAGGAATCATCACTAGAGAAGAAATATTGTTTTTCCATGAAAACCATTAACAGTAATTCCAATGCACTTTTGTAATATAGAACCTTCCTAAAAACCTAGTTTGGGGAATATCCGCAAATGGAAACTTTCCTCATATTAAAACTGGGAAATATTCGAGAACGATCCATCACTACAAAAACCACATATAGAATTAGTTGCCTACGCTGCTGTCCCTCCACGGAATGTGTGTCGACATAGCGGGGCGCGGCCGTTGCGTGCGAGATCCGTATGTGCTGACCCTACCTACTGGACCAACTTAGTTTATTGCTAACTATTGAGCCTAGTCATACCACATACGCTTCTGAAGCAGTAGCATGACTCTATAGACTCTAGTAAAATATTGCCGTTACGTGCGAGAGCTGTAAGTGTTGACCCTACCTACTGGACTAACTTAGTTTATTGCTAACTATTGAGCCTAGTCATACCGCTGCTGAAGCAGTAGCAGGACTTTATAGACTCTAGTTATAGGTACTAGTAAAACATTGCCGTTGCGTTTGAGATCCGTACGTGCTGACACATACCCTACCTACTGGACTTAGTTTATTGTTAACTATTGAGCCCAGTCATACCACATATGCCGCTGAAGCAGTACGACTACATTCCTAAACACTGCCGTTGCTTGTGAGATCAGTATCTCACCTGCTAAGTAGCCTTATCTTACTTTTTGTACCGACTTTGTTTTTGTTATGGACCTATAGTCATGGGACAAAAATGCTGAAGGAGTTACTCCAATCTATACCTATCGCATCCCTATTTCCGCTTCAGCTCATTTGTACTGCCCGATGTGTAGGATACTAGGTATCGCGAAAGCAGTCGTCGCAGTCAGTACGACGCACTGCGGACTAGCGCGAAACGCGATCGTCGTGTTGCCTCTCTCGTACTTGTAAATTAATATGTAAGTGTGACAGGGAGGCAACGTGACGTCACGGAGCCAAACCGTCATGTCACCAAAATCTAAATAATATTTCAAATCATTTTCTATGTAGGTAAGTAGTATAAATTGAGCCCTAGTGAAAAAGTATTCATACATCTTTACGAGGCTCGTGAAGAAGGGTATAAGTTTAATACAAGTGGATAGGTTATTAAGTTATTAAACATTATCATTCAGATACGATCTCATAAAATATAGTTCCATTCCACGAATCAGTGGGATATTGTGGGACTCTACCTACTAGATTAGCACCGGACGGATTTTATTGCCAGGCCAAGACGTATTGAGATTACCTTCTGCTTTAGCTATGTATACACTCCGGTTACTTTTGGGCCGCCTACTGTTAGACTAGCTGCCTACTCTATCTATTCTTTTGCATCATACATGTAACTCACATTGCTAACATATCGCGGCTATATTATAATTATTATATATAAAATAAGTAAAAAAAGTTTTAATTTAAACGGTTTTTATTGCACCAAAAACTAGAAAATAAAAATTAGTTGTAACTAACCGTAGATGCTACTTTTTGTAGATTAGTCACGTGAAACTATTATCACTGTAATCTTCCCAAGTTGGATGCTGAAAGCCACGTTTAGCCTCTATGTCAGTGGATTAAGCGTTACTTAATCGGAAACTTTTACCAAACTAAAATAAAAACGTGGGGCGTACGCAATTGTGATTAAGTTACTATAGTTATTTAAGAACAAACATAGAAATCAAGACAGCAATAGTGTAATAAGTTTTGTTCTGGCTTTGATAAAAGTTATTTACCTCTGTAAAAGTGTTGGAACAGAAGGACGATTAATTGCAAAATTAAAGCTACAATTTCATATTTTGAACTTGTATGTTTCTTTATAATAACGCCCCACGTTTTTATTTTAGTTTGGTAAAAGTTTCAGATTAAGTTACGCTTAATCCACTGACAGAGGCTAAACGTGGCTTTCAGCATCCAACTTGGGAAGACTACAGTGATAATAGTTTCACGTGACTAATCTACAAAAAGTAGCATCTACGGTTAGTTACAACTAATTTTTATTTTCTAGTTTTTGGTGCAATAAAAACCGTTTAAATTAAAACTTTTTTTACTTATTTTATTTTCAAGTTTTTAGTGCAATTGTAAAGTTAATTTCCGATACTATATCTACTTATTCTAGATCAAAGATGTTGTTTTTAATATGCAATATAATTATGCATGCTACCGTTTAACTCTCGCGCTTGAATCACGACACATATGTAAACGTAATGGACATTATTTTATGTGTAACGAGAGGGGAATCCCTGCTGAATAGATATTTTTAGAAATCCGAAACTAAAAAAATGTCCGCTTGAATGCCCGAAGTGTCTCAAATGATGTATTATTCATACAATACCTTAGATAACAAAGATCTGACAATAAGAAACATATCAATCAATTTGGTTTATTGAGAAAATCAAGGTTAAATTTTTATATTGCACACATTGTACAAGTCGAATTTCGAGACTATAAATATAAACTCATACTGTCAGTCGACCAACTGGAGGACCGCAGGTCTGACGGAAAGTCCGACGCGAACCGAGGGCCCAAAGGGTCAATCCATGCAGTCTATCAACCGGAGAGCCATAGGCTCGACGGCACTATGGCATGCACTACGTGAACCGGAGGGACTCACACTCTCTGTCTATCAACCAGACGGCTGCAAGCCCGACGGCACGCCCTACGCGAACCCGAGGGATATACTCATACTCTCTCTCTTATCAACCTGATGACCGCAGGTCCAACGGCACGTCCTACGCGAGTCATTCACGCTGTGAGTCTATCAGCTGGAGGGCCGCAGGCCCGACGGCTCGTCCTGCGCGATCCACTCACGCTGTCACTCTATCAGCTGGAGGGCCGCAGGCCCGACGGCTCGCGCTACGCGAAACACTCATACTGTCACTCTATCAGCTGGAGGGCCGCAGGCCCGGTGGCTTGCCCTACGCGATCTACTGACGCTGTCACTATATCAGCTGGAGGGCCACAGGCCCGACGGCTCGCTCTACGCGAACCATTCACGCGGTCACTCTATCAGCTGGAGGGCCGCAGGCCCGACGGCTCGCCCTACGCGATCCACTCAAGCTGTCACTATATCAGCTGGAGGGCCGCAGGCCCGACGGCTCGCCCTACGCGAACCACTCACGCTGTCACTCTATCAGCTGGAGGGCCGCAGGCCCGACGGCTCACCCTACGCGATCCACTTCACGCTGTCACTATATCAGCTGGAGGGCCGCAGGCCCGACGGCTCACCCTACGCGATCCACTCACGCTGTCACTATATCAGCTGAAAGGCCGCAGGCCCGGCGGCTCACCCTACGCGATCCACTCAGGCTGTCACTACATCTGCTGCAGGGCCGCAGGCCCGACGGCTCGCCCTACGCGAACCACTCAGGCTGTCACTACATCTGCTGGAGGGCCGCAGGCCCGACGGCTCACCCTACGCGATCCACTCACGCTGTCACTATATCAGCTGGAGGGCTGCAGGCCGCATAAGAAGGCTCAATGTCACCCAAAGGGCAATGGAGAGGGCTATGATAGGAGTCTCTCTGCGATATCGGATTAGACATGAGACCATCCGCAGCAGAATCAAACTAACCGATATAGCTCTTCGAATCACTAAACTGAAGTGGCAGTGGGCGGGGCTCGTTGCGCGTGGAACTGATGGCCATTGGGGCGGTAAGGTTCTCGAGTGGCGGTCACGTACCGGAAGGCGCAGCGTGGGTAGGCCCCCCACAAGGTGGACTCATGACCCGGTGAAGGTCGCTGGAAGCAGGTGGCGCAGGGCCGGTCCTTGTGGCAATCTTTGGGGGAGGCCTATATTCACCAGTAAACGTCTTTTGGCTGATATGATGATGATGATGATGATGATAATGAAATCCGTATGTTTCTACCAAATATCTAAAGCAGTACTTCAAAATCTGCATAACGCTAAACCTAGCGGTTGTGGCAGGCAGTAACACTGGAGTATCAGATTTGATGAGTTGGGCGTTAGTATTAAATTCGCATGTGTCTACTTAAGTAATATCTAAAGAACTTCTTTAAAATCAAGATATCGATAAAAGATAAACCTTGCGGTTATTGTAGGCAGTACTGCAGCATCAGGAGTGAGGAGTTGGAAGTCAAGATCAGGCTGTTAGTATTTGATTATGCCAAACATGCTATACATTCATTTTCACGTGTCTAACACACTCGGTTAAGGCAAGCAGTACGTCTGCAGCATCAGGCTTTGAGGATACAAGGATACAAAGATTATAATATTGCATTGTCATGGGAACTTGATAAGAGTTCCAAATTTCATTGATTTTGGTGCAGTAGAAGTGGTCGAAAAATCGATCACAAGATTTGAAGCATCGACGACAGTTGATACGCGGTGAAGTTAATAAAAACCGTTTAAAAAAAGATTATCGGTATTCTTTATAGTCAAATAGAATTGTCTAGTCTTTGCTTCTATTCATAAGGTATTATTATATTTTTGAGATTATTGCGATCTATGTATTTACTAATTAAAGTGATCGTAAATATTTTTTATTGCAAACTCACATATCGTTTTCTATAAACGTAAATAATTCCTCACGGTCTTTGGCGATGTAACCACCTAAGGTTAGATTGAAGTAAAGCTTTCTGAAAAACGGTTTTTATTGCACCAAAAACTAGAAAATAAAAATTAGTTGTAACTAACCGTAGATGCTACTTTTTGTAGATTAGTCACGTGAAACTATTATCACTGTAATCTTCCCAAGTTGGATGCTGAAAGCCACGTTTAGCCTCTATGTCAGTGGATTAAGCGTTACTTAATCGGAAACTTTTACCAAACTAAAATAAAAACGTGGGGCGTACGCAATTGTGATTAAGTTACTATAGTTATTTAAGAACAAACATAGAAATCAAGACAGCAATAGTGTAATAAGTATTGTTCTGGCTTTGATAAAAGTTATTTACCTCTGTAAAAGTGTTGGAACAGAAGGACGATTAATTGCAAAATTAAAGCTACAATTTCATATTTTGAACTTGTATGTTTCTTTATAATAACGCCCCACGTTTTTATTTTAGTTTGGTAAAAGTTTCAGATTAAGTTACGCTTAATCCACTGACAGAGGCTAAACGTGGCTTTCAGCATCCAACTTGGGAAGACTACAGTGATAATAGTTTCACGTGACTAATCTACAAAAAGTAGCATCTACGGTTAGTTACAACTAATTTTTATTTTCTAGTTTTTGGTGCAATAAAAACCGTTTAAATTAAAACTTTTTTTACTTATTTTATTTTCAAGTTTTTAGTGCAATTGTAAAGTTAATTTCCGATACTATATCTACTTATTCTAGATCAAAGATGTTGTTTTTAATATGCAATATAATTATGCATGCTACCGTTTAACTCTCGCGCTTGAATCACGACACATATGTAAACGTAATGGACATTATTTTATGTGTAACGAGAGGGGAATCCCTGCTGAATAGATATTTTTAGAAATCCGAAACTAAAAAAATGTCCGCTTGAATGCCCGAAGTGTCTCAAATGATGTATTATTCATACAATACCTTAGATAACAAAGATCTGACAATAAGAAACATATCAATCAATTTGGTTTATTGAGAAAATCAAGGTTAAATTTTTATATTGCACACATTGTACAAGTCGAATTTCGAGACTATAAATATAAACTCATACTGTCAGTCGACCAACTGGAGGACCGCAGGTCTGACGGAAAGTCCGACGCGAACCGAGGGCCCAAAGGGTCAATCCATGCAGTCTATCAACCGGAGAGCCATAGGCTCGACGGCACTATGGCATGCACTACGTGAACCGGAGGGACTCACACTCTCTGTCTATCAACCAGACGGCTGCAAGCCCGACGGCACGCCCTACGCGAACCCGAGGGATATACTCATACTCTCTCTCTTATCAACCTGATGACCGCAGGTCCAACGGCACGTCCTACGCGAGTCATTCACGCTGTGAGTCTATCAGCTGGAGGGCCGCAGGCCCGACGGCTCGTCCTGCGCGATCCACTCACGCTGTCACTCTATCAGCTGGAGGGCCGCAGGCCCGACGGCTCGCGCTACGCGAAACACTCATACTGTCACTCTATCAGCTGGAGGGCCGCAGGCCCGGTGGCTTGCCCTACGCGATCTACTGACGCTGTCACTATATCAGCTGGAGGGCCACAGGCCCGACGGCTCGCTCTACGCGAACCATTCACGCGGTCACTCTATCAGCTGGAGGGCCGCAGGCCCGACGGCTCGCCCTACGCGATCCACTCAAGCTGTCACTATATCAGCTGGAGGGCCGCAGGCCCGACGGCTCGCCCTACGCGAACCACTCACGCTGTCACTCTATCAGCTGGAGGGCCGCAGGCCCGACGGCTCACCCTACGCGATCCACTTCACGCTGTCACTATATCAGCTGGAGGGCCGCAGGCCCGACGGCTCGCCCTACGCGAACCACTCACGCTGTCACTCTATCAGCTGGAGGGCCGCAGGCCCGACGGCTCACCCTACGCGATCCACTTCACGCTGTCACTATATCAGCTGGAGGGCCGCAGGCCCGACGGCTCACCCTACGCGATCCACTCACGCTGTCACTATATCAGCTGAAAGGCCGCAGGCCCGGCGGCTCACCCTACGCGATCCACTCAGGCTGTCACTACATCTGCTGCAGGGCCGCAGGCCCGACGGCTCGCCCTACGCGAACCACTCAGGCTGTCACTACATCTGCTGGAGGGCCGCAGGCCCGACGGCTCACCCTACGCGATCCACTCACGCTGTCACTATATCAGCTGGAGGGCTGCAGGCCGCATAAGAAGGCTCAATGTCACCCAAAGGGCAATGGAGAGGGCTATGATAGGAGTCTCTCTGCGATATCGGATTAGACATGAGACCATCCGCAGCAGAATCAAACTAACCGATATAGCTCTTCGAATCACTAAACTGAAGTGGCAGTGGGCGGGGCTCGTTGCGCGTGGAACTGATGGCCATTGGGGCGGTAAGGTTCTCGAGTGGCGGTCACGTACCGGAAGGCGCAGCGTGGGTAGGCCCCCCACAAGGTGGACTCATGACCCGGTGAAGGTCGCTGGAAGCAGGTGGCGCAGGGCCGGTCCTTGTGGCAATCTTTGGGGGAGGCCTATATTCACCAGTAAACGTCTTTTGGCTGATATGATGATGATGATGATGATGATGATAATGAAATCCGTATGTTTCTACCAAATATCTAAAGCAGTACTTCAAAATCTGCATAACGCTAAACCTAGCGGTTGTGGCAGGCAGTAACACTGGAGTATCAGATTTGAGGAGTTGGGCGTTAGTATTAAATTCGCATGTGTCTACTTAAGTAATATCTAAAGAACTTCTTTAAAATCAAGATATCGATAAAAGATAAACCTTGCGGTTATTGTAGGCAGTACTGCAGCATCAGGAGTGAGGAGTTGGAAGTCAAGATCAGGCTGTTAGTATTTGATTATGCCAAACATGCTATACATTCATTTTCACGTGTCTAACACACTCGGTTAAGGCAAGCAGTACGTCTGCAGCATCAGGCTTTGAGGATACAAGGATACAAAGATTATAATATTGCATTGTCATGGGAACTTGATAAGAGTTCCAAATTTCATTGATTTTGGTGCAGTAGAAGTGGTCGAAAAATCGATCACAAGATTTGAAGCATCGACGACAGTTGATACGCGGTGAAGTTAATAAAAACCGTTTAAAAAAAGATTATCGGTATTCTTTATAGTCAAATAGAATTGTCTATTCTTTGCTTCTATTCATAAGGTATTATTATATTTTTGAGATTATTGCGATCTATGTATTTACTAATTAAAGTGATCGTAAATATTTTTTATTGCAAACTCACATATCGTTTTCTATAAACGTAAATAATTCCTCACGGTCTTTGGCGATGTAACCACCTAAGGTTAGATTGAAGTAAAGCTTTCTGAAAAACTGTTGATATAAATGTGCCTATCCTAAAGGTGCGTTTAAACCAAAAGAGCATTCGCTGTTCTAACCTCCCACTCTACGAAATTCGATCGGTACACAAAACGTGATTGGTTGATTTCTTAGAACGGGCGCTAGAACAGCGAATGCCCTCTTGGTTTATACGCACCTTAAGACGAATGCTTTTAGATCGATCTGCATCGAAGGCATTATTTTTCGCAAACTGCATTTATCTTATCCTCGTAAGGCCCATACTATTTTTAGGACAAGTTCAATAATAGCCCAGTTTCCTAAAAAAAGAACATTATATTTTCAATATTAGGACCTACAAAATAAAAATCATATTTCTTCGAAAAATATGACGTCATGGGCCGGTATGAGTAAATTTTGTTGTCCTAAAAATAGAACGTTGGGCCTTACGAGGATAAATCTGAATTTCTCCTGAGATAAATAAAAATTATATAACGAGACAAACACAAAAAATATGATTTGCAAGTATTGTGAAATATGACAACAGTTCTTGGTAGCAGACCTCTATTGAGCCTATAAAAGGCACGAACGGAAACGTTCCGGTCGGTACCGTACGCCATCAGATATATCGAAGCGGCCAGAGTGGTCACAAATACTTGAGTAGATCGCTATTTCCATGGCGTTAAGGTACATGTTCAGATATTTTGAACAGCGTGGCCGCTTCGATCTATGTGATAGCGGCTGTACCTTCTATTAACCTTAAACCTCACGCCTTTTCCGATGCGATCTAAGGTGAGATCGTGACCGAGCTTCTCTGCCCGTATTCAGATCACACATGGCCAGATATGTTACAAAATTAATATTCAACTAATAATTTAAGGCCAAAGGTACATATCTTGATTCAAACTTTCAAAATTATCACATTCGCGAAACGTCTGGTTGATGTAACTAAAGACCGAAGAGCTGGCGACTTCCTCGCACAACGCCTCAGTATTGCGATACAGCGAGGAAATGCCGCCAGCATCCTCGGTACAATGCCACAAAGACCAATCTTAGATATAGGTTAGGTTAAGTAGATTAGTTAGATTTAATATATGTACATAAATTGTAGTTTTGAAAATAGATTATCACTCATATTTTGAAGACAAACGGGTCTTAACGGGTCTGCCTGCGACCACGGGTGTAAAGTCATGCCCGCAATGTCAGGATATAATTAAACGTAAGTTTACGCGATTAATACCCATTTGTCTTTAAAATATGAAAGGTACATATCGTCGGGTATAGTGCAATATTGCGTAACTATCAAATTCAATTAGGATCAATTTGAGTGTCAATTTGATATTTGAACTCTATCTGCTTTGGTAGTTACGCGGTATTGCACTATACTATCCCCGACGATATCGTCGGCTGGCAACCAAAACTCACTACTTATAAAAACTGTCACAAATCCCAGAGACGTCGTATCGTATGTCAGTATACAGGGTGTAAGTCTAATACGGGCGAAGCTCTTAACGTGTGTTAATTTACGACATAATAAGTACATTCAAATAACTTTTACTTCAAATTAGAGCAACAAAATTTTCCATACAAAATAATTCGGCGCGCAATGTAGAGCAACATACGCAAGTTAAGCACTCGTTGACAGCTAATTTCAAAAGCAGATGACATAACTGCCACATCAACAATAACAAATGTTAGTACCTACATTGCTGCTCCGAAAATCTTAAAAAAATTCTGTGGGGTCGTTATTAAGAGTAACTTTAAAAAAACCTTGTAATCCATGATTACACTAATGAATCCCATGCCTGGTTTAATTGATCGCCCGTATTAGATTTACACACTGTAGAATGAGAACTGGATGCTTAGCCAAGTTGCCAATCGCTAACGCTTAGTATTCGTAGTTTTCCCTCTCTGTTACTCTTTCGTATTAGTGCGACAAAGACGGTTAGCTGCCTTTCGTTTACGATTGAAGATTAAGCGTTAGCGATTGGCAACTTGTCTAAGTACCCTGAGATACGAACTTCATTTTAAGTAAGTATTTGTTGCTTAGTGCGGTTTGATTGTCAACCGACGTTTTCCAAATTTTTTGACCGAGATTTTAAAATAGTACGTGAATATTAATTAGATAATTAATACTAACAATCAATGGTCAAAAGAGAACGCGATCGCGGTAGGGACTCCGCACGAAACGTTTAATGTGAGGTCAGTCTTTAGGTGAAGAAATATTACATAGCCAGTCTTATTTCTGACACGGGATTTGACCCGCTGGCCACCCTCAACTAATCATGAGCCCGGCCTTTGAGTCAGATGTCACAGTGCAAGTACAGTCAACAAAAAAGTGATTTACCACTTTTCAACTTTATCACCACTGAAACCCGGTCCAACCAATTGGAGCCCTAGGCAACCATGTCAAAGTGACATTATAAAGCAGATTGTAAGAAATCTTTGAATATTTATATATTTTGACATGGTTTTAGAGTAATCTAGGATTCGAATTGGCTGAGTGTGACCTACATATTACTAGCAGTATCAGCGGACACATCTGTCATTACTGGATGCTAAATTCTAGAGTTGCAGACTGCTGGTATCAATACGTTACCTGTTTACGTTCAGACAGGGTGTACGCTATTTGCTACCGTAGGATCCAAAAAAAGAATCAAGTGTCGCATCTGAATGGCTCGTGACCGGCAAGCTCTGCATGACATTCACCTACATATGCAGAAAGCTCGTGTGTGGTGAGTCCGACATTGGGCTGAACAACCCGACACTGTTTTTCTAAGCAGCCTCAACAACTTGATCGAGTGCCTTATATGCATCGGTTTGCCTTTTGTAACTTTGTCTTAGTTACTTGGTTAGTCATCTTAGATTTTAGTTTTGAAGACTGACATTTTTTTGTTCAATTCCATACAACTACGACGATATGTATTTCATTTACGACATTCCATGTATTTTGATAATTTTCATACGACATGTTTCACTAACACAACAATTTTTGTATAACTAAAAAATTATAAACAATTTAAGTACCCTTCTTAACATACAGAATTCTACTTGAGACAATTAGCTGTACGTGTTTCCTCTGCCATTGGTCGTACATATAAAAACATATGTAGTTAGGTAGGTACTTAGTTTACTTAATCTTTTGAGCCAACTGAAAACAACCTGAATTAGATTAAGCCAACCTAATATCCATTTAATTCATTCGATATGTAACTGTATCCGTCATGTTAAGAAGATTACCTTAAAACCGGCAAACATCCTGTTATTACAGTAAACATGATCTATCGAACCAATATTATAATGTAACTTGACATTGAAATAATATTTATGACACCAATTTATACATTTATATGGTTTATTATTTTGCCAAATTAATCATTGTGGGTGTGAACAAGTTTTGGAGGTCGATGGTCAGTCCCTTCCTTATTTATGGTTATAGTTTTTTTTTAATATTGTATCGGCAGATTGGCTTATGAGCATCGCATCGCAGTGGGTCAAGGCCGAAGAGTTCGAATACAGTTAATTATTCTTTTTTTTAAGTTACCATGTGACATGTGACTCAGTGGCCAGCAACAAAAGAAGACACGGTACGATATAAAAAACGGCCAAGAGCATGTCGGGCCATGCTCAGTGTAGGGTTCCGTAGTTATTCAAAAACGGCTGGGCTGATTATGTTCGAAAGTATTCTATAAATAATGTAATTCATGATTTTTTTCATATTTTTGGATCTAGGGATCAAAAGTTAGACGGGCCACCATTTTTTTTTCTTCTGGAGCGATTATCTCCGAAAATATTGACTTTAGAAAAAAACGTTTATTCAAGACCCTTATTTTTTTTAAGATACCTAAACAATGATACCCCACACTATAGGATTATAGCAAATAAAAAAAAACATCCCCACTTCACCAGTTGGGGAGGGTTGACCCGAAAAAATCTATTTTTTATTGTACCACTTTGTTGGCATGATTAATATGTATACTTGTACCAAATTGCAGATTTCTAGTATTAACGGTCACTGAGCTATGCTGCGGACAGACGGACAGACGGACATGGCGAAACTATAAGGCTTCCGTTTTTGCTATTTTGGCTACGGCACCCTAAAAAAGTTTATTTGTATTTTGTTCTAAATAGGACAAAGATCCCTCTCTAATTTCTGGGTTTAATTAAGAATTAGGTACACAAATGGCAACTACAGTTTTTTTCAGTAATGTAGGTATGTAATACCAATGAGGAGTGTTTGAGTAGGTAGGTACTATATTTTTTGATACCTAACTATACACTTTTACAAGTGAATCAGAGGGTCTGTCACGTATGCAAAATAGTAAATATTAAAGCAATTGTCTGTCATTGGAGCGACAATAATACCTCGTTGCTTAGAAATGTTCCCTTTTTGATGTCCATGTTTAGTTCGCTGGGTAAGTCCACAATATACCAATATGCCCAGCCTTACCTACCAGGTTCTTAAGAAGGCCTTTAGCTCTACAAACCCCCGGATATTTTGTCTCTAAAGGTGCGTTCAAACTAAAAGAGCATTCGCTGTTCTAACCTCCCACTCTACGAAATTCGATCGGTACACAAAACGTGATTGGTTGATTTCGTAGAACGGGCGCTAGAACAGCGAATGCTCTTTTGGTAAACGCACCTTTACGCTGCTCCGAGCGCCGGACGCCACCCTAAAAAGCCGAACAACTCCAGGCCTAACTAGCCAACGTGCCATCGTATACGATGAGCGATAAGTCACGTGACTTTTCGTACCAATCTGACATTCTTTCACATTTATTACTTATCGCTTATGACGCTTATCGTATACGCTTGCAGAATGGCATCTTGGCTAGCCCTGCTGGCAACTCTACATACACGCGGAACCGACCGGAACACATACCGCAAATAAAACATTAAATAAACTAAAGTCAAGAAAAACAGGACTTTGGCCTTTAAGCAACGTAGGTGTGTGGTGGTCCTTATGATACGCGTACTTACATTATCAATCACACATACTTACGTTATCAATCACACACACATAAAGTGCATAAGTTGTGCGAGTGTACGGACACAGACTACTTAATTTTATGTATTTAGCAGGTATTTCAGTCGCCAACTCGATCATTTCTTTCGCGTATTTCAGACTAGACTATGATGACCCCACACCCACAGGACTGTGATGAGTCGTGAGTCGTGAGTGGGGGGGGGGGGGGGGGAACGGGTCACATGTTAAAGGAGGGTGGGCAAATTGGCCTAATAACCAATAACGACAAACGGTATGCCTCTCGGCTTGGCAGGAACTTCCAAATATGTGTGTGAAGAAACTGGGTCCATATTGGCACTTATACAATTTTTTCTTCGAATATTTTTACTAATACCGTTTTTTACTCATAATCATCATTACTCCGAAAATTTTATCTCATACTTTTTTTCTTACTAAAAATTATACTTCTACCTACAATGTTCATAACGATTTTTATTTCGAAATTTTATCCTCCTAAAGTCGTCAAGTAGATTAATCTTTACTCATAAAGTTATTTGAAATAAATTGTTTACTTATAAACATTTTCCCATTAGGTTCACTCTGTTGTGGTATAATTCTTTTATGAATAACATAAACTATGTAGTCATAATGGGCTTTGTGCAGAAACTGTTGTGGCATACTCAACTTTAGCATATTTCTTTGTGGCAGATTTCGAGTTGTTCGAATATTATTCGAGCATAATCTCGATGCTCCTATTTATGATGAGGCATCATCTGGATGTGCATAAAAAGTATCGGCATAGTTTGTTTTAGCATAACAGAGAAGGAATAATTACAACCTCTCAATATAATCGAGGTAGTAGTCATATTCTGTACGTTACTTACTGTGTTACTGAGCTGAGTACTTTCTAGGTTGCTAAAAAAAAAAAAACCTCGAAGACTAAGGCGGGAGCAAAGCTCCCGCCTTAGTCTTCTAACCTAACCTATTCGAGTCGGATCTGCCCCGGAAGGTTTTGTTCGCTCGCTTCGCTCGCTCACTGCAGAAATTTTCGCCCTCACAGCAAATTCTGCCTGACGAAAAAGGCAAGAATCGAACATGTGGCTACATGCCCAAAAAAAAATGCAAATCTAATTTCTGTCTTATAACACTCGGCGTAAATAATGATATGCCAAGATAGTTTCGGACAAAATAATATTCGAAATATTGTTATTTAAGCCAATTGATGTTTCTGTCTCATTAAGTTGATGACAAAATAGATTATACCAAGTCTGTTATGTCCTAAGCGTTTCGGACAAAAAAAGTTTAGAGGGAACCCGTTTAGTACAGTACCTACTCTGCCACAACCTGATTTGTGCAGGTAGCTAGTTTACAGTAATAGTACGATTTATATTTAATTAAACAAAAGTAATTCATACATAAAACCAGTACAGATAAAAATAAATACCTATAATATTAGAATATATAGCATAAAATAAGTATAGTGAAAAATTATATAAACATAAAAGTTAGTACTAAAAATATGTATGAAAAACAATATTATGAACATAAATAATTCTATGTGATGATAATTATAAACAAAGATTATTCTAAATACCGATCATTATGAAGTTAAATTGTATAAGAAAAATTTTCGGAGTTCCAATAATCTAAGTTGCAATTTTATAAATACTTTGGCGCACCCGAAGAAACTTAATAGCACTTAAAAACTGGGAGTTACAGAGTATTTAACTATCGCAAGTGTTCGTGATTGACAGTTAGTGACTGTCATTATTGCTCGTTCCTAATAAATCTTAAATTAGTAAAGTGTTTAATTTCCGCAAATATGACGTAGTCTCGTAAGATACTCTGTAAGTATATGTATATAAAAATACATTTAAGGATCTGTACTGTACTGTATGTAGTCCAAAAAATATTCAAAGGTGAATATTACGAAATAAATGTCTCATTGGTAAATTATTGTTTTTGCTATAACTTTATCTGCTGTTAGACCGTATCTGCCTAAACAAAAATTGTAGAGTACAAAACATCCTTTCCAAAATATATAGTTTGTTGTTATTATTAGCTATTAAGCCAGGGTCCATACATTTTTGCCCATCCTCCTTTTTGTAGTGTTTTGTTGTATAGCTTTTTTTCATCGTATATTTATTGACGGACTATATCCGTATATGTACTACGTATGATTGTATAGTTGTTAAGTATAGTGGAGACATAGCGCCGGAAAGGATGAGCGCTTTTCTTCTGGTTCCCGACTCCAATATTGGTAGGTAACAATTTGGTGTATTTTGTGTTTAGTGTTGCATGCACCGGATAACAAACTACGACGAAAAGCTTTCAGGGACGAAACATTCAACAATGAGTTATACTTCAAAGAAGACAAATAAAGTTGGTGTAAAAAGTGGTAAATCTGATCTCGTACTACGTAATCTGTGGTATGGAACAGAAAGCGGTATTGAATCTCGGTCAAGTGCAACATCTCTTAAGAACACATGAACATATGTGCAGCGTGAGGCATGAGGCCTTTTAACCGACTTCGAAAAGAAGCATATTTAATTTTATACCCACAATGATGGTGATCTGAACTAAATTATATGTTCACCAAGTCCTTTCGCACAACCCTACGAACGGAATCGCAAACTTCATATGACGCTTCGAAACGATCTATTTTACACAATATAAATACAGCCATATTTTAGAAAAAGAACCCTGAAAAAAAATAGTGGCATCTACTATCTTCTACCGGCTTAATTTTACAAAACACATCTGGAAATATAAGTAGGTACCTTATCTTAACTAATAAGTTAAGCCTGGCAAGACTTAAAGCCTGTTTCAACATCCGAATAAAATATAACTGTCTCATAAATGTTACCTGTCCTTTTCTTTTGTATGCCTGGGGAAAAGGATAGTGATAGTTTTACCTGACGGATATATTTATCCGGGGAATATAAAACAGGCGGTTAGTCTCGCGTGCATCTTCCTTCATACCATACCTACCTAATGTTATATCAGTACTTAATTCTAGACGGTCTGAATAAATGTTAATTTTTTTTTGTTACGGTGAACCCAGGGTCAACTGATCACTTTTTAATTTAAATAAGTAATTTTAATTTTGGCGGTCAAATAGTGGACAATTTACAGATTCAGTCAGCTCACTCGCCTCGCCGCCAGCGATACTAAGTGGCCGACCTCATGCAGGAATCGGCAGGGTATCGTTACATCAATTACGTCATACCACATCCTGTGTCAACTATATATATAATATTGGATTGGAGTAGCTATAGGTATAGGTACAATCACGTGCATATCTCTGCGTGCATACGTTCATGACCCCTTTCACAAAATTGCCTTTTGTTTTTCTACAATGTAGTTTGAACTGTCAACTAATCGCAATCTTTAAACGAACTGGATGCTTAGAATTTTTGTATTTCCCAATCATTATTTCCATTGTTTTATTTGGGTTTTCATCCATAAATGTATGTTACCAACCGTGAACTTACTAATGGCTCCGATGGAAGACCAGCGCTGGACTTTTTACAGCCCAGCAATATGCTGAATTGGAAACCATCATCTCACAAACTCGCAAATAAATGTTTTTTCTTTCTTCTTTACGTTCAAAATTCTATCCTCAATTTTCATTTCATTACACTGGTCACTCCGCTGAAAACGTGCCACCAGAGAAATTCCTTCTTCCAACAGGCAATGAACTATAGACTACAAACTTACACCTAGTATTTACCTAAATACTAGGTGTAAGTTACCAACTACTATTTGTACCTACAAATAGTAGTTGGCCAGGTTAGGAACTTACGACGACTGCCAAGAGGTTTCGCTTTAAAAGACAAAATAAAAATCCCTTTCGAATAAGACTGAAACCCAGAACCGTTACGCTAAGGTAGACCGAGGTGGTTCGGGCATGCGGGGCATGTAATGAAACACACTGAAGAGCAAAGCAAAAAACAATGTCCCAAAACCAAGAGGACGAGGCAGTAACTTCGTTTTTGGTCACCAAATTAACAATAAACAAGCAATAAACTTTTTTACTACTTAAATAGATTGTTAATGTTAGAACTACTTAACAAAAATTATGACTTGAGCTTTGAGCTTTTGATGCTTACGTCAGCTAATGATATGGATATCAATTTCTGAGTAATAAAATTCGGTACAATAAATATTTGGGAAAGAAAGGGATCCCATTTCCAGCTTTTACCCAACTCGTAATTTTAACAACTCATTTTTCTTCATCGTCTATGTCATGACTTTACCTACATTTTTGCACGCGACTTTCTTACCGCTACAGTTGTTCGCTCACGATGGAAGCTGTTATCCGTTACTATTGTTACATCACGGACCGCGAACATTTTGACGGTCAACAACCGCGACTAAGCGGTCGCTGCCACTTTCACTTTCGCCGCCAACTGGGGCCTATTTCTCGTACATTACAAGCCTTGTATTACAAGTGTGTATCCATGGCAACGCTGTTAAATCAATATTTTTCACAAGTTCTCGTTTGACGCATCTATATAAATTATTACAAGAGTGGGGATACTAGAGATTTTACAAGTGTCATAATTGAAAAATACAACTAAACGTCATGTACTAGTAGGCATTGAACAGTCATTTTGTTTTTCGCATGTTGTATTATACACTTGTCGCTTGTGACTTGTAACAAAATAATGAAGAGTCTCGTTCGACTGCTAAAATGCGTTTATTTTAAGAATTGATTAATGTTAAAATGAAAATAATGTATTTTTAAGGTCTCAAATGTGTAAGTTTTAAACGCACTTCGTTAAAATCAGTAATATAATTTAATATTATATTATTTTGAGAAAAACAAAAAGTATACTGTTTACTATGAAATTATTATTTTTGGGAAAATCCCAGTATATTTTAAATATTAGATGTCATATACCAAAGAAAAAATAATGAAATTTTCCAACGCCGGACGCACACAGAAACAGATTGCAAATACCCGAGAAAGGCATTATTGTATGGACCGTGTCCCATGAATGTATACCTACGGTTGAGATATACCTCGTTTTAAAGCTCTTAATTAGGACATTATTTCATTGTATGGCACCAACACCCAATGGCATGCAGGGTTCATGTTATTTAAAAAAAAAGTGTTATAAGTTTATTATTGTTTTCACGAAGTTTTGGTTCCGCTACTCATCGATAGATTGTGCTGCCAAAAATAGCAATTGAAGAAATGACATGGAGAAATATGACAAGCCGATGAAACAAGGGTGACAAAAGCCTTTTTTTAAATAAAAAAAGCAAACTTGACATAATGACAGATGACGTGAATCAATTATTATATTGTTAAACAAAGCTACATATAAATTATAAAAATTATAAATTATATTGACGATCATCATTAGATAATGAATAATGTATCTGAACGACAAGATTATACACATGACAATATTTTTATAATATTTAATGACATGATTTACATCCTTACGGTGAGTACATTTATACATATCTCAGTATATTTAGTATAAATGAATCGGTATAATATTAATTGTCACCTGCCTCTCCTATTACTAGTAAATGCCCATAATCGCCACGCGGGGCAAGTGGGTTGACGATCGCAGTAGTGTGTCCACTATGATGATGGTGCTGCCCATCATCATCATCATCATCAGCCTATGATAGTCCACTGCTGAAATTATGCGTATAAACGCATTAGGAGGAAAATACCTATAATCGCCACGCTGGCCAAGCGGATGGGAGTCATCAATCTTCGATAAATAAATGGTCAGTGACACTTCAATCCCTTAGCCGACTCATACGACACCCACGGGAAGAGTTGGGTGGTGACAAAGTATTCTTATTGCCATCAGCGGCATCACACACGCTTAGGGCATTTTATTATAAAAATACTTTTACAGATATCAGTGTAGCCATTTATTTACGTAATATTAGTTATTCAAAATGCTGTCATAATACAGCAGAACAAAATAACGAGCACGATGTACTACATAACTGCTCGATATGATTAAAACATATCACGTGGAATACTTTAGGGCGTCGTGCTCACTGCCAATAGGGTAATTCTAGATAACTAAGTAATCGTTTACATGATTGTAAAATAAGTGTAAGTCATACTAATGCTATCAAATAGGATGGATATCAGAGTAAGTAGCTACATATTCTAGGATTTTGATATGATGGTGATGAAAATGTAGTTGGTTGGTAGGACCTAGGCATCTTACATTTTGACTTTTTTATTATTACGGTGGCAAATAAGCAAAGCATACAAGCCTTCTGATGGCAAGCAGCTGCTGTAGCCAGAGGTAGACGACGACGACAAATGGGACAGAAGATACGACAATTCCTCCATCGCCGACGCAGTGCATCCTCATCATGGAGTTCTGACTGCTTGAATCACGAACTAGACAACACAATTACTCTAGTTCAATTTGGCTGTGGTTTCTGTAAAGTATATTATTTAGTTTAGTAATACTCATTAGAATGTAAAGGAAGGGGTAAAAGCAGTCAAAACTAGTGTTATAATTTTGTTATCATATTGATAGGAAGGTCTTTTAAAAAGTAAAGAACCTCATATGTAAAATAATACACATAGTTGTACTTAGGACCTAATGTTGTCTGCCAGTTTGTCTTTCCAGCTATGAAAAGCTTTGATCAGATTTTTTTGATAGCCTTAAGAAAAAAGGAAGGTATGTGATCCCTCATTTAGTACCTGTGTATGTATGGTATGCTATTTAGGTTCATGCTTATAAATGCCTTAGGTTTTCTATATGAATAGGATTGTTCTATCGCACCATGCCCGAATAATTATCAATCGAATTATCTAATTAATTATAGGAAATAAGATTGTGAGCTATTATTATGCTACATAAGATAGTTCAGACTTCACATTCCACAATGGTGAGAAGTATCTAATAACGCATCCTGTTAAAATACTTAAAATAAGTAG
The DNA here is from genome assembly GCA_025490895.1 of Thaumatotibia leucotreta. Taxonomy (NCBI): domain Eukaryota; kingdom Metazoa; phylum Arthropoda; class Insecta; order Lepidoptera; family Tortricidae; genus Thaumatotibia; species Thaumatotibia leucotreta. The sequence continues at coordinate 6,084 of JALPQI010005050.1, read as the reverse complement.
TAGTAGTTTATAAATAAGTACAAATGTCCAATGCCAGTGAATAGGTTCTAAGGTTTTATTGGCAACGTGGTCTCCTTCGATTCTCATCATCATCGTCAGGCTATCACAAATACATCCCATTAGCATATTGACGCATTAGGAGGTAAATACCCATAATCGCTACGCTGGGAAAGCGGATTGGCGATCGCATTAATGTGTCCACTATGATGACGCTGCTGCCCATCATCAATCTTCTATCAATGAATGGTCCGTGACACTTCAATCCTTTAGTCGGCTCTTACGACCCACGGAAAGAGTTGGGGTGGTGACAAATTTATTCTTATTGCCGTCATCATATGGCAACCGCAACCACATAGCGAATTCGATTCGATACTAGTATTTGTGTTGTAAAATAAATAAATAAATATGTTGGGACATCTTACACAAATCGACTTAACGTAACGGAATAATGTCTTATTTATGTCAGGTTCATTATGCATCCCCATGTTCTTGTACTCGAAACTAATACCTACTAAAACATAAACTAGATTATGAATGACTGAAGTCTAATGTTTTTCAAGTGAGTTTATTGTAGATGGCAAGTATCTGTGTAGGTATAAGTATGTATGTGTCATCATCATCATCATCAGCTTATGATAGTCCACTGCTGGACATAGGCCTCTCCTATTAACTATGCGTATAAACGCACTAGGAGACAAATGCCCATAATTGCCACGCTGGGCAAGCGGATTGGCGATCGCAGGAATGTGTCCACTATGATGACGCTGCTGCCCATCATCAATCTTTTATAAAATAAAGGTCAGTGACACTTCAATCCCTTAGTCGACTCTTACGATACACACAGGAGGAGTTAAGGTGGTGACAAATGTATTCTTACTGCCATAACCAGACGGCCAATGTATGTGTATAGGTACTTTATTTGATTTAACACTATAAACCTCCAGCTTCTCAGGCAATATTACTAGGTATTACAGAGTAGAATATTGTTACACATAAATCTAACACCGTTTAATTTATGATATAGTATGAATTTTCAATTTAAGTTACTATACCAAAAACGAAGTAGAAGTACCAATTTACGGTCAATGCATCATCATTTTCTTGAGCGTTGTAGGTACATTTGCCGTAAACCCGAAACCTGTAATTTTAGTAGTCCTAATATGCTAAGCAGTGTTTGGTACTAGATAGGTATGATTTTATGCCATCAATGTCATACATCCGTCCTTTTCCTAGTTCTAAAAATACATATCTATGCATATATTATGTTATAGTACCTATGTGCTGGTCCGTCCGTCTGTCCATACCGAAGCGGTTTCTAATTAATTTTAAAGGACTCGTGAACGAAATATCGTTATTTGAAAGTATCTTAATTCTTTTGAAATCTCTTATAAACTTCCCCATTTCCAATAATACAAGAATTTACAGGTAACCTATACATATATTCATAGGTACCTACTTACTTGAACAAAGTTACTAGATTTTGATTGTTTTTATGATGAGTCATTTGAGTAATGTCGCTGTGATTATTATACTACTTATCACGCATCTTCTACAATGACCATAATGACAATGTATTTATGTTTCAATTATTGCAATAGTAAAGGGCATTTACCATTTAAAATGGCGATCAATTTGTATAATTTTATATTACTCAAGTCAAGTATAGTCTAGTATATATGTATAAATCAACCTAGTCTTAAGTTATTATTATTATTATTGTTCGTCTTTACCTTATCTCGGGACCATGGGGTCTCGGACCTTTGGGAGGCATACGTGGGGCCGAAGCCAACAGCGCAGAGGCCTTTTAAGACAAATAATCTAAAAGCAAGGGATACACGTGGCGGATACCATCCCCGAGCGCACAATATGATACGTCCGGAGATGGTCCCCGCCAGGTGCAAAGACTATTGCAGTGCAGCACTGTGACTGCGATGGAAACTAAGGTCTTGGGCTATGGTTGGTATAATGGATGGACTGGATACTGGGTTATGGGAGGAGACTAGCGGACACCTGCCGTGACAATCAGTCTCAAAATTGTAAAAAGGCAGGTGGTGACTCGCCAACTCATTTAGTGGGCCCTACAAACGGCCGCACGCACAGTGCGACAATAGCGCAACATTTCAGAGCGGCTTTGAGGTTGTCGAGAGGTGAGACTGCGGTAGCCAGATCCCGGTAATCCGTTCAAGGGCCGCCGGCGTTATGACATTTTACACTTCCAACCTGGAGCATAGGTCCCGCTCTTGCGAATCCACTCTGGCCGGCAAGCACAGAGGCAAGGGCCATATAAAAGGGCCCTCTGGAATAGGGGTCCGCGGTGTCGCCACTCACCGTCAGCTCGCCACAAGCTGCCCCCGATTATTATTATTATTATAAGCCCATTCTGTCCCATTGCTGGGCAAAGGCCTCCCCCCTCTTCTTCTATTCATCCCGGTTCTGTGCTATATCTGGCCACCTGGCCAGTCACTTAAAATTCTTAAGTTACTAATATATTATTTACTTTTTACATGCACATCGAAGAGCAAATGCAATTAATCAGTCAACAATGGTGAACTACATTCAAGGCAAGATGAGATAGATATGAAACGGACAGTGGAATACTTCGTCAAGAACTTTAATTATGATGAAGAATAGCTCCTCCAGGAAAGGTGGTAGGTATACATCCTTGGTATTGAAAAATTGGTAAACGGTGTCCGTGCTTAGATTAGCTTTGAATATAAGATTCTATGAAATAGTATGTACTCGTAAGTAATGTAAACAAAAATGTACTATATAATGCATCAATCTGTGTGTTCTATAAATATGCATCAAGGCAACTTGCCTTTTTTAATCTAAATATTTCGTTAAGGTATCTTACGAAAGTATAACCACAGGTAAATGTGAGTACCTAAGAAGTATAGTGTAAAATAGTTTTCATACCTACTGCGTAAAATAGTCAAAATATAAATGAACGTCATAAAGCATTCATACACAAATCTACAGAGTTTCACGGTAAGCTCCATTAAGGCTTGGGTTTTGTGTACTAATTAAAGGAGGATATGTATATTTGGTATATATGTATTAGATACTTAAATACGTAGAAAAGAACCATGACTGAGGAACCAATATTTTTGTAATAAATACTACTTACGCGAAGAGATGCACCCTCCGGGATTCGAACCTCGCTTCGCAAGCAGGGTGACTACTGATTATCGACTAAATTATGGAAGCCGTCATGTAATTAATGTCTACAACAAAAGTATACAAGTGCTATCTTTTACCATTGATAAATAAACGATCGTTTCACATTTAATTTTATTACAAGGGAAACCATTGTCGATTCGCGCATATTTTTAGTTTTATCTTAGAAAATCGTAAGAGAAAAGAGATCTCTATATTGTGTACGGGTACAAATAAATAATTTTATTTATCTTCTATTCGTTTCTGTTGTGTTTGCAGGGAAGTCAAGTCCACCTAGAAGAGCTCCGAGGCGTATTGTCTTGTCGTGTCTTCACCCAGAATCTGTTTTGTCATGACGTATGATGTCAAAGTGATTCTCCCACTAGGAAATTAGTTATTAATTCGTTATTCATTATTCGAGCTTTTGGCGGCAAGTCACTTTCAGGCTAGAGGAAAATGTAATTGAAAAACGTAGTGGTTATGGTAACTATTATATGTATTTATAGAACTGGGGGAAATGTTCAAGAGTAGCTATAGCTGTAGGTATATTAACAAAGGGGTGAAAATTCAATAAAAGCCAATTTTCCGATAGCGAAGTAACTGTGCTGAATATATGTACATATTTTTTATTTAAAATACTTTTTAATTGGTTAAACAATCAAGTCAGGATCTAATTAGCATTTTGGAGAAATCAAGCGATCTTTTGAAGTTTCTTAAGCATGTCCTGTCCATGGCGAATTTTGTATTTATTTAAATAACGTTTCTGTCAGAAATCGAAGAAACTGAAGATGAAGACCAAGGGGACTCTCAGAACTTGGTACACGCATTTCGTTTGCGGCTGTCATAGATGTGGATTATGTTATTTACTTACACCAATATTTTACAAGTCGATAGGCCCAAAGTAATAAATAAGGCTTAGATTGTGCGAATGCGTGACGATATTGTGTGTGTGTGTGGTGTGGATAGACGACATATTTCTATAATAGATAGGTACAATATACATCATCATCATCATCATCATCATCAGCCTATGTTAGTCGACTGCTGGACGTAGGCCTCTCCTATTAACTATGCGTATAGACGCATTAGGAGGTAAATGCCCATAATCGCCACGCTGGGCAAGCGGATTGGCAATCGCAGTAATGTGTCCACTATGATGACGCTGCTGCCCATCATCAATCTTGTAAAATGGTCAGTGACACTTCAATCCCTTAGTCGACTCTTACGACACCCGCAGGAGGAGTTGGGGTTGTGACAAATGTATTCTTACTGCCGTCACCACACGGCGGAATAAAGGAATGTCTCCTTTAAGTAAAATTAGCTAGCTTAAGGATTTAAAGTAGTTTTCCTCCAGGGCCTGAGTTTAATTTCTACACTGTATATACTATAGGTACTGAAATAGGAAGATATACTTATATTGAAATAACAAGAAAACAACCATGACCAAGGAACAAATATTCGTCTTCGCCGGGATTCGAATCTTTAACCTCCAGTTTCGTAGGCATAGTCAATGCTAGCTAGGTTATGGATGCTGACAAGTAGAGTTTCCAGTGTCAATAGCAGACTATCAGCAGTAAAGGAAGTCGCCCGTAGGTGCATGAGCTGACAATATTTAAGTATTTACTCGTAGAAGGTGCGCTATATGACGATCTTACATTAATTTAAGCAACTAATAAGCAATACAGGATTTTTGTCAGAGACTATTTCCGATGGCGGGGTCGTTGGGAAATCCTAGAATTTTGGGAACTTCTAAACGGATTTTTAATCAGTTAAGTTCCTCAAGTATTGAGAAATTGCGTTCATTCTTGAAATCCACGTTTACATAGATGTTTAGTACGTTCATGTACATATCAAGCGTATTCATATAAATATTATATTTTTATCAAGTGAAGGGTAAAGAGGTGGGAGATGAATACCTTACAGACAACTAAAGTCAAATTAACATTCTCTATCTATTAATGGTGATGGTTTCCTGCTGCGTAACATAACCAAAACTCTACGGGCATTCAATGGGGGGCCCACCAAGACTTCTGTCGACTTTTGCTAACGACATAGAGACATAGGGTCGGCAAAACGTATGTGACATCACTGTGCCCACGTTTATAAGCTGCAGTAGCTGTTTACCATCAGGTTACTTGTTTGTCATAGTGTAATATAATATAACAAACGTGGAACTGCTGATGACAACGGAACAATCACAAAATATGATACATTTATGTTAACCTTATTTCATTTCCGTATAATCTTGTAGCCTTTTGGGATCATAATTACAACGGAGCCGGTTTAATTCTTGTGGTTAAAGATTGAAACAGACATTATTGTATAATATATTATAACTAGGTACCTACTACTTTTTCATATTTAAGAGAATCACATATTCCGTTTTCTGTTGTTTTCTTGAATATTTAAGTTATATGTAATAAAATGAATAGGTATTACAGATTATGAATATAATTTAGTGATTCTTCGGCTTCGTATTTGGTTCGTGCCTTTTGAGCTGAATTACCTGAGTAGCGTTAGCTTCATGGTGTCATGTTACCTTTGAACGCCTTACATCTTACACAAGATAGGGCTAAAAAATACACCAAAAGTTCGAACCCAATCGAGCAAATGTACCTAAGCCATACGTAAAAGTGTGAGAATCGCTTTGACAGGTGACATCATGGCACCTAAAGGTGTTCTTAACGTTGCAAGCACCTAGTGACACGTTTAGTTGTTCTTGGTGTTCAAGTGAAGATTATTTCGATACGGTAATTATTTATACAATTAAGTACATTAGTATATAGTAGAAATAGTAAACATTTGAATATTATATTGCATAAGTCAACAATTATGTAACATCTCTTTCTTTCACACGTAGACAGAAACAGACGACTATGGCGGCTCTGACTGGCCGGCCAATATTTAGGTACGTAATTATGTTGTAAG
>JALPQI010005049.1:0-84256 GCA_025490895.1 Thaumatotibia leucotreta | reverse complement strand
TATGAAACGAGCCGTAGGCGAGTTTCATAATAAGATCACACGAGTGTTTAATGCCTAATTATGTACAGTCACATACATAACTTTATCTACATCCTGATCATGAGTTTAAATTGATAATTTACCTTTATTTACATTGATATCCACTAAGTAAAACACCTCTAAATATAACAATTCAAATGAGTTGAAATTACTCAATTTGTGTAATAATATCTTACAATAAATATGTATTGAAAAAAAAAAAACATATAAAAGTTGACTTTATAATGTTAACATTAATGTACTGACACCGATACTTTAATGTTAATATTATGATGCACTGTACTTTAATGTTAACATTATGATACAGCCACAGACACCGGTTTCTTAATATAGGACATTACATTACCGCTTCTGAATATATAATAGGATAATTATGATATGGATGTAGATAAAAGTAAGTTAATGTACGCGAGTCTATCATTTTCATCGTTTTATTTTATACCCTAACCCCCTTATTCATAAACGTCTGCTAACTTAACAAACCGCTAATAATTGTTTGTCCCTTTTGCTCTTATGGACACATTGTTAAGACCGAAAGGGACAAACAATTATTAGCGGCTTGTTAAGTTAGCAGACGTTTATGAATAAGGGGGTTAATATGTTTATCTAACTCATGGCAACTATACCTTAAGTATACAATAACAGTATAAGCCTCAGTTTTAGCATAACTTAACAGGGTTTTTCCGACCGGTTTCCTCCACGTCTGCTAAAGAGCTCGTTACATTCCATTTGCGTGTCGAGTGACGTCGGTCCTGAACTTGGATTTTTTTAGTCTTCAATCTGATTAGGGTTAAGGAAACTTCCAATGTATCCTTATAAAACTATGCCTGTGAACATACACATGGAACACTTATGTTGATGGTTTAATTCTGCTTTCTTTTTCTTTAGATATTTTGCTGACACCCTAAACGATCACATGACTGTACAGCGGCACTACCGCGAAAATCGAAATTCGTAAATTTCGAGGATTTGTCTCTCTCACTCTAATGAGCCCTTCGTTTGAGTGACAGAGAAAAATCCTCGAAATGTTCGATTTTCGCGGTAGTAGACCAACATTTACGTTATTTTGATTCCATTGGTTGAGTGGTGAAACTAAATCTATTTTCCTAAAAAGCCAACTCCTTATTGAATACAAAACATAGATACCAAATAAAAAAAAACATACAGTTGAATTGAGAACACCAGGCTTAAAAAATACCAACGAAACGTAAAATACAAAGTAAATAATTATATGTATATTATATAGATCTTTATGTTGAATGATGATTATATTAAATGATCACGATACTCCAAACCCGGTTTATCCATCAATGAGAATTCTTAGAAAATTCACGTTTCTAAGTACCTACTCAAATCTATATTATTGGACACGGAGTCGAAACTTGCTTATCAACAGCCTTTCAAGTTTCAAAATGCATGTCTACCACAAACTTCCTAAATCGTAATTTGTCTCTGTTACTCCAGTTACACCTTTATTAGAAGAACAGAGACAGATATGCTCGAAATTGACGATTTAAGAGCCCGCGTGTTATATCTGTGGTACCAAATGGAATTGTATTTTTAACCATCTTCAAAAAAAGGAGGAGGTTCTCAATTCGACTGATTTTTTTCGTGGTATGTCTGTTACCTAATATCTCCGAGAATCCTGAACCGATTTTAAAATTTATTTTTGTGATCGAACCTGCATTACCCCGAGATAGTCCCGTTGGCACCAAGTTGGGGTCTGATGATGGGATCTTGGAGAAATCGAGGGATCTCTTCAAATGTTATAGGCAATTTACCTTTTGGTAATTTTCATTCGTTTACAAGAATTTGCATTCAGAAAGTAGAATTTGTGGAAACCAATGATGGAAACAAATCGGGGGTCTTGGAGAAATCGGTTGAAGTCTGTTTTTAAATTAATTTGGTGATTATTTATTATACAGAATTTATTATACGATTATTTATTGTAGAATTAGGATTGATAATTATATGGAGGTCTATACTGAGTCATCAGCTTGGGGCTTTGCGCATATTATCTGTGAATTATTGATAACGGAATTGTTGAACCTGCCTGATGAGGATTTCTTTGAATGGAGATAAGCTAAACAATTCCATTATCTTGTATTTCTCGATAATTGCTGCTGATATACAATAACAGATTAAAGGATTGTTTTTCTTTGGACTTTATAATCAGTTAGTGACTTCCTTGTACTTTGATTTACTGAGATTAACATTATTATTTTAATTAAGTAATATAAATATAACTTAATGTAGAGTGGGGGGTAGAATGACCGAATGCTCGTTTGGTCTAAACTAAATGCACTTTACCATGGCACTAACTAGATCGATTCGTAAAGGTGCGTTCAAACCAAAAGAGCATTCGCTGTTCTAATCCCTACGAAATTCGATCGTTACACAAAACGTGATTGGTTGATTTCGTAGAACGGGAGATAGAACAGCGAATTCTCTTTTGGCTTGAACGCACCTTAAGAATGTCCCATCAACCCATGGTATAAGAAAGTTCTAAAGGTGCTTCCATATGGAAGTTACAAAATGTTATGTAACATCAACTATCTCACTTTGACATCCCATTATCGTATACTATTGTCCTTGTTACTCTGTTACATAATGTTATGTAAAAGATTTAACGTTAATATCCCATACTTTCCATACATTTTTCATACTTAACATTTTACCGTCATACAGTCAAGGGCATTAATATATATACACTTCCCCATACTGATCCCTTACAAATGTGTCTATATATTAATGCACTCGACTGTACAAAGTCTACAGAATTTTTGTTTTCAGGGCAAAAGACCCACATTGTCGATGGCGCTTATGGCGATATGTTCGTAAGTCCGGATACAAAACAAATACAACACCGCGAGACGTAAGCGCCATCGACAATGTGGGAGCTTTGCCCAGAAAACATCACAATTGAAAAAATATTCTTGGACACTTTATCAAGATGCATTTAGACCAAACGAGCATTCGCTCATTCTATCCCCCACAAATCAACGAATTTCGACGAATCACGTTTTGTGTAACGAACGAATTTCTCAGAGTTGGGGATAGAATGAGCGAATGCTCGTTTGGTCTAAATCCACCTTTAGCCTATAAGAATTGAAAGAACATGATTATAAATATCAAGATTTAAAATATTGGTTTTGATGCAACGAAAATACAACGCCAGTACGCCAGTAGGTACAACAATATTCTCCTTCATGAAAATCATTTCTTGAGAAGTATAGGCGAGAAAGCGTAACAGACAGACAGATAGACAGACAGTAGTTTATAATAGGAACAGCAATTAGGTATTTCAACATAAAAAAACTTATATTTCGTTCGATAATGAATAGCAATAAATATTGTAAAGGCTAGTCATCTTTGCGTTTCAAAATATTCAAATCAAATATTTGTATTGCGCACTATCCCGATTAGATAACTTTAACCTGTTTTACGATAAGATAAGATACCCTCTACCGATACCAAGATATTCTTCCTTATCCCTTATTACAAGTGAATAAGATTCAAAATTGTGTTCATATACACCGATTTAACATCTGTACCAAATTCCTACATTCCATCAGTGAGTCACCGAAGGACTTCGTCAGACAAGGACAACGTACAACTTTCCCCTATAAAAGAAAAGGAAGGGTATAAAATATCCAGGACATTACAGACAAGGACCGGAATATAAAAAAGCTGTGTGCGAAAGCGAGATACTAATATGAATGTTTGTTGTTGTAGCGTAGAAAGTATGAGTCATTCTGAAATTCGGGAATAAATCGTTGTGAGTCATACTGAAGAGAGAAATTCTTGGAAAGGATACGTCTGAAAAATAGGATTGTTTGGGGATGTTTTATTGTTAGACTACGTAAGATTATGGGTTCTACGAAGATGTTTTGCGTAGCTAAATAGTACTGAAATATATGTAATAGTTTCTTGGGTTATCGCGCTAGTTATTCGTGAAATAAAACTATGAACACGGTCTATATATATATACATTATACACTTCGTGTTTCAGGACGAGAAACAAAGAAAAAAATCTCGACGTTATACTGTAATCAATACTGTAATAAGTGTCAAAATTTGATGTCTTTTATCATTTACAGATTGTCTAATAAGAAATCAGCTATTCCATACACTCCGCCTACTAAAATCTCAGTCAATATGGAATAATAAGGATCTAACGTTTTTTTTTCGAAATCTGGATGTGGATCCCTTTGTAAAAGTTAATCAATGTGATATGAGCTCAAAATGAAATTTCTACCTATATTTTGCGAGTGACTAAATCCTGTTATTATAGTAATTATGACAGCAGAGAAGTGCAAATGATCGTAAAATAATAGATTATAATTCTTACACATATTTACTGTGACTTATTTTTCAAGATATTTTATTAAGATCAAAATCGCTTCTTTCTGAAGGTAAAAGAACGAAATAGGTATATACAGTTGAGGACAAAGTTATATTTAAACTTGCAACACATTGAGCAATCAATTAATATAAAAATAATCACAGGATGTAAGTAACTATTGTAGGCAAAGTATGCAAAATACGTCATATATGAATACCTACATGTACTTACATAGCTATTAATACGTAAGTACATAATGCGAATGACCGCCAACGTCTCTTTTGTTACGTTTGGTTACATTTGTATTGTATCTGATGGGACCAAACTTCCAAAAGATTTATTTTATAAGGATACAATTGGGCCGCTTACACAAAGGTTTTTTTTAATTAGAAACAAATAATAGTACATTACGACACAAGTGCGAAAAACATGAAATCCGAAACGAGTGGCTAGGCTATGTTTTAAGACACGACCGAAGAGAGTGTTTTAAGTCGACACGAGCACACCGATTCACCCAACCCGTATTCATTGACCGATGAATATAATATTAGATAATTTGATACCTACGGTCTTAATCGCCATTTTTACAGAACCGTTTTCGAGATATTATCAGTTCATGAGCTCTCCAAGGCCGACTCGGTGAACATTTTGCTCGTACTATGTATAATAATAAATAATAATAACACAGCAAATTTCTCCAAAGGGAATCTACGTGTTGGATCTATATCCCCGCGCAAGCCTATTAAAAAACCGGGATTTGTAAGCCCGTGATTCTCAAGGAGATACATACATAATAATAATAATACGTTTATTCACCAGAAACACAGTGGAATACAATGTATAACTATCTATTTAACGTTATCTTTGCGGATTCACACTTATAGTAATTATGTAATGAACATATTTATCAATATACAAATTATATTACGTTGAACGCTATCCGATTTCCATCGAATTCATGCCGAATTACGAATTCATCGCAATCAGATAAATTCGAAGTATCGGCCCACGCTGGCATGAAACCAAACTGCCGTGTGCCTCACACTATAAGGTCTAGACTATTGTGTACACACACAATTCTCAGAAACTGTTAATTTCCGTAAGACATAATGCTAGTAACAGTTACGTTAGTTTAAACTTCAGTTGGCAAGTAACATTTACGCTACTTCAAACTTTTATTTACTCGATAAGTAAAGCAGGCTGTGAGTGGAGCGATGAATCTCATGAATTGGAGCGAGCGCGATGGACGACGTCAACTTTACTTGCCAACTGTAGGTAAGCTCATAGTAAGTACGAGTACAGAGTTCTCGTAAAGATATGATTAGCATATTAATTATAAACAAATAGGGTATAAATACGTAGGATTACTTATTTAACTAAAGATTGTCGACTTTTGGAAAGAATAACCACATGACGCAACCAAACACAACGGAGGCAAATTATACTTACAACACAGCTAAAACACAAGACCCGTCTGAAAATTAAAAAAATCGTGTGGGATTAAGCTCTCGCTTTGACGTAATTTTGGACTGTACCAATGTTTTATAAAAGATTTTTGAGCGGATCACGTGATCAATTTGCATTTTTATGCATTGCAATAGAAATGAGAGATTACAAGGTCACCCCACAAGTTCAAGGTCTCGATCGTGGCCGCCAGGGGGTGCGCCGCGACCCCGGGAACTGTGTCATGGTTGACTCACCCCGCTCAGTCAGCAACAAACATGAAGGGGCGAAAAGGTTCCAATAAATAAATAAAAAAACAAAATAACAATACCAATTAAAAGCGGGTAAAAAGACAATTGTGAAAAAAATGAAGTAGCCAAGAGGTCAACCGTTTTTTTTCAACCAAACCCCGTCAAGTGATTTAAGCCCCCTTTTTAGACAGAAAAGAAATAAAAAATATGTCAAAGTCAAGTCAAACAATTCTTTACTGAAGTAAAAATTGCGACAAGCTCTTTTGGATAGCATAAATTAAATTAAAAATAAATAATAAACATCTGTTTGTGACACAACACAACACGAATAAGAAATGTAACCGCCACAAAAGCGTCCCCAATCGTAGTTAATATCTTACACTTGCCCAATATCCACGAAACTTGCATTTTTATAACGTATACCGCGTCGCATCGAACACCACCCTTAAAATCGCGACTAGTGGCGCCAAGTTGAAGGCCGCGTGGTGCGTTGACCGAGCGAGGCTGACGGGTTCGACCTTCTGGGAGTACAGTATTACACCTGATTGAGCAAATGTCGCTGGTACTCACGGGTTGCTTGGAAACCAGTAAAGGTGATGTATATACCTACAATTGTTGGCCAATGGTTCCATAAAATAATTGCGATATAAATTAGGAGTCTTCAACTACTTATCGTATAGTAAATAATAGCACCATTGTCAATTTGATACAGTAATCTCAACAATAAAATAACAGTGGGGTGAGAAGAACCTTATAAATTATCTACTTATCATTATAGTTAGCAATCAAAACAGCACAATTACGTTTGAGAAGAGTAAACACCACCATCAGCCTATATTAATCCACTGTTGGACAAAGGCATCTCCTATTAACAATACGTCCGAACTCATTAGGAGGTACATATATGCCCATAATCGCCGCGCTGGGCAAGCGGGTTGACGATCGCAGTAATGTTTCCACTATGATGACGCTGCAGCCCGTCATCCATCCCTTCGTCAATCATCGTTCAATCCCTTAGTCGACTCTTACGACACCCACGGGAAGAGTTGGGGTGATGAGCGTGATGACATATATTTTCATTTATTTTTCATTGATTCATTCAAAAATACATAAGCATTACAGTACAATTACCAAGTCGCTTACATACTATAATAAATATTATATTTTTATTGCCATATATATTCTTACTGCCGTCACCATGTTGATAGTAGCCCGGAAACTGTGATACATCACCTGACACTACACGTGTTGCATTTTATATTCCTTGTTTATTTCCCGGTTAAATTTCCTTTCTGACAGCGACCTGAACTGCAAGTTGAAGGTTGGAGGCATTGACCGCTCGAGGCAACCTTCAGGGATTATGTCAACTTGCGATTGGCTGACTAACGTCGCCAGAGCTGAGGCCTGGTTGCCGGCACCCGGCACCGGCAACCGGCTTTACTACCCCCACACATCAAAACTTGCCGAGGCAAAGGCAAATTTTGATTTACGAGGTAATATTTGCTGCCACAAAAGTTAAATTATTTGGTTAAATATATGTATTGCAGTGTTATAAGTAGTAACACTCATACAGTCACGCGCCTCCGACGTTGAACTCGGTATTTTTTCATTGGTATTTTACTTCTCATTTATTAAGTGGAAATAGTTTTTGCCTTTTCGAAGTCACCGTAATCATGGTCCTTGGGTAAAAAAAAAGAAGAATCAACATCATACCATTCATACCTTCATTACGCGTCGATGCTACTTGAATATACACTTAAAACCTAAATCCCTTAATCTCAAAAGCTTGTAACTTGTAATACAATTGGATGTCTCTTATTAACACTATTAATTAGATAAGGAGTTTCACTTGTATTACAAGTTACAAGCTTTTGAGTAACAGGGTCCTGGAAGCCAGTAATAGGGTTCTGAAATGAGAATGAGATTATAATCATAAAGTTTACTGCCAATTGGAAATCAATGATGTGCCGATATTGTGATTCTTGTTCCTCAAAATGATTGTGAAATTAAGCCAGAAAAGTCAAATAATTATAACATGAATTAGATTATTAGAACATGCAATGCGATACCTGAAATACCTACATAAACACAAAGAGCCTGTGATAATAATCTAGAAAAAATATTCATGTTAGACAAACATAAGTGTGATAAGCAAACCCAGAAAGCTATTCAGATGGCCTAAAAGCTCAGGAAAACATTATAAAAAGTCAAAAAAACAAAGCTCGCTGACGCTAATGTCTCTCTCATTTCCGCTTACCGCAAACTTCGAAATTCATAAATTTCGAGCATTTGTCCTCGTCACTCCGATGGCATCTTAGTTGGTTGGAGTGACAAAGACAGATTCTCCATTGTTTACAAATTCGGAAGTTCGCAGGCCTGCTACCGCCAACATTTAAATTCATACATATCGGAGATTTGTCTCTGTCACTCAAACGAAGGCGTCATTAAAGTGTGGGTCAATAGAAAAAGAAAAAAAGGTAAACAAATACGGCGGACCGGCAATCGCATTTGTTGTCTATGAAAATAGTGATGGGACCGATGGGAATAGTATTAACTTTAATCGACCAAATATATCCTTCGCGAAATAATTACGAACTCAATACAGTGTGTGTCTTTCATAGCGACATTGCTTTTAAGTAACGATAGATTAAAGTGTTGTTAAGAGTAATTAATTTTTATAAAAATCTTGAGCAGCAATGTAATGCAAACATTTATTGGACGTTTCTGAGAGGAAAAGCTAGTTTCGTTTTCATTTTAATTCGATCAAATCATTAAAGTAACTGCGAACTGTTGCCGACGTTAACTTATTTACTGAATTATCCATTACTAGAAAATACTACAATTTAAAACATGCGAGATTTGGACTACACTAGCACAACAAATTTACATCAACAATTCTTTCTGTGTCTTACTGTTTTAGCCAGCACATTTTGAATAGTATTATTCACTGAACTGATATCAAAAATCACTGCACATACATTATCACTTCTTAGAAATCACATTACCTACATAGTTCAATCATTTTTATTAAATTTATTAGGAAAGTCTGTTGATCAACAAACTTGATGTTATCTTGACACTTCAACTCAATCAATGTGAAGTTTTCAATCGGTACATAAACAAAACGATTATCTGATTCCGCCTTCTTAGTTAACACAAAATTACCTAGCGCTTAATCGTCTCTGTCGCACTTATAAGAAAGAATGACAAAGACGGAAAACTAAAATACGCTACTGAGCGATAGCCATTGGCAACTTGGCTTTTTTAAATACTTTAACTAAATATGCTAATTTCAGTTCATTATGACTTGTACTTTCACCCCTTAAAAGCAATGTCGTTATGAAAGACACACACTGTATAAGTAAGTATTAGGTAATAGTGTGGGAACAATTTTTTATGACAAAAAGCCATTAATCCTACCAACAATTTTTAATCGGAGTGACTGTCACTATCACTACTCTCCTCCGAAGTGCCATCATCAGTGACTGTGGTGATGATGAAAGCTTTTGTTACAGCCGCATTGTCAATAACAGTGTCGGAAATTCCGTCAATCACATTTCTCACTATTTTTTACAACTTTGCTAACAACATCTATCGATACTTCCATAATCGCTGCCGTTGTTTTATACAAAAAAAGTAGGTGAGGTTCTTTCTAAATGTCTGTAGACATTTAAAATAAACCTTTTCATATCTTCCGTTCGTTGTTTTTTACAATCTTAGCTATTTTTGGCGGCTTTAATCCCTATGGACCAGGTTCACTCATTGTAATCAAAAATAAAGTTAGATAAAGAGACAGACATTTACTTTTCATTTATCTACACTTTTGAGTTTAATTTAAAAGAAGTTACCTTTATAACAAACCTTTTGAAGACGAAATGAGGCCCGTAAATAGCTAAGTCAAGTTAAAAAAAAAAAAATTAAAATTTAAACTGTTTATTTCTGAAGTACAAAATATTACATAACTTAACTCTTAATCTATTATGTATTAGATTTTAATGAGTTAGTTTTAGGAACATGCCTTATATTATGTTAGTGGTTAGTTAATTTATTTCAGCTGCCGCTTGTTTGAGGTGAGTTGGTAACTTATCTAATAACATCTTCTTATACAATTTTATTACTTGCTTATTAGTTCTATTGCCCTTGATAATCTGTGGAAGTCTATTCAAGATGTTAGGCAGTGCGCGTGTCCACTCTCTACTGCCATATTCATTATTACTAGTTGGTACAACATATGTTGCGTTATAAGTTGCGTTATTCTGTAGCAAAAGTGTAACGAAATCACAATGTTTATCTTAGTCCATACATATATAAAATAGCCAAGTCGTAGTTTAACCAGTTGCAAAAATCCATTATCGGAGAATTACAATTATCGGAGTCCAAATATAAAAGCTAAGCCGTAATAAAGTAAATATCAGAAGAATATAATAATACACAAAACCCGTAATAACACGAAAAAGTAGCATTTTTTTAAATACCCGTCTTTATTTTTTTTCAATTTACCGCCACTTCTGCCAGTCATGGTTAAGCCGCATACTCACGTATCCGATATTAAACTCCGCCACAAAGTCCGCGTATTATGCCGCTTAACGTTGTAGGTTAGGTACCGGTACACATCAATAGTTTCCCAAATGACTCACGAACAATCATTTTTGTATATTGTTGGGTATACTCGTAATATCAAAGAAAAAAATAAGAAAATCGCGTGACTAAAACAATCGATCGAATAAAACCGAATCGATAACGGAATAAAACTGTTTTATGTCCCATCACTACAAATGTTAGTTTTTTCATAGACAAGATAAATTTCGATGAGTAAAAAATCTCGACTAGCCCTTGACATAATATCGTAAAACTTTTTTTCTTTTTCTATTGACCCACACTGTAGAGTGACAGAGAAAAATCCTCGAAATTCCGGATTCCGGAGTTCGCAGTAGGCCTATAGACCTTGAGACAAGTTCGAGGTCACATGCGTTGCCTCACAGAGGTCGCGGCCTTCGGAGAATTGTGTCATCGGCTGACTAACCATCGACATGCTGTCGAAGACCAATGTCCATAAGTCTCTGTCTCTGTCATTTTTATTTAGGAGTAGCTGGAGTGACAGGGACAGATGGTTGAAAATGATTTATATGTTCTGGGTAGAATTTCTTGTAACTTGTCGGGGGTTTGATAAATGACGGGAAGTTGATATTCGGAATTTGTACGGTCGGCTCTAATAATATGTATACGATTTTGATCCTTATGCCTTTGACATACGTTGCAAAATGTATACATATTATTAGACGTGATTGTATAAGGTGATAGGTCGCGAGGGAATCGAAGGAACATTTGACAAATTGGAATAGGGTCATCTGGGTTGTGTGATTTAACCTCGTTAGTAGTTCAGATCTAGGGCCAAGGGGGCTACTGCCACGATCTAATAATACCTATTTATGCGATTTATTGGACGAATCTTGTGCTGTTGATATATTAAAATGTTAATTAATTTTAGTCATTATATAATAAATCAGTTTTTATGCGAATCAGTATATAACAATCTGAATCGCGATGTGTCAGTTCCATAGTTCCATAGAATAAGGGTGCGGAGCGGTGCAAAATTGACCAATTACATTCTTTTAATTCAAAATTCGAAACACTGTGATGCGGTCTCATTGGCCGAGCTCCCACAGCTCCGCTCCGCTCCGCTTCAGTGGAGCCGCACCTTAACTGTCAAAAACTGACAAACCGAATCTAAATCGCGCTAATAGATCATGGTTTGCGTCTTGGTTACGACCGTTTTGTCTTTTTATTGGCACTTTTCTGCAATATCTGAAATATTCACATCGATGGATAACTGCTGGCGCTTTAGGTGCCTAATACCGTTAAGTAGTATTACGTGGACATTGTTCATCCAACATATTCATCGAAAGGATACAGAAGATATTTTGTAAATGCCTAGATTATAAATCTGGTTGTTATGGTTATGACTACCTCTCATCTACAGCCAGGCATGGTCTTCCGCTTCTTGAAAAAAGAAGAATTTACTTGGACGTAATGTTTTTATTTAAAATGATTAGGAATCACATTGATTCCAGTGTACTATTAGAGAAAGTATCCTTCAAAGCCTCTCGTTTCCACTCACGTTCTAAACCTACTTTTCATATTTCTAGTTGTTGCACAAATTATGCACAAAATTCATTTTTAAGGCTCTCGTGTAAGGTGTATAATAATTCGCTCAATGACATTGATACCTTCGCTAATAGTTTACAAATGTTTAAAATTAAGATTCGGAAATTACTATTTAAAGTAGCTAACTAACAATTTTCGTTCTCTAGACTAGAGTAGCTTTGTTTTGTATGTTAAGCTGGACTATTTCACAACTTATCTTATATTGTTACAAAGTATTATAGGGAACTTTAGGCCTGTATTTCATATTAACTCGTGTATGTATTTTTGTACATGGCTGTTTGTTTTTCTAAATAAATAAATAAAAAAAATAGTTCCTTAAATTTATCGAACAACTTAAATATCTTGCGTGTTTTGCTTTGTTTATCAAATGAACATAATGATGTTATGTTATGATTCTGAGTTGCGTAACCGCGATAAACAAGCAGCTGTTTAATTAATTTTTAATAACCATCGCCATATTATCGAACCGGGTTACTCACGTATTTAAGTCGATTGCTCGACATGTTTCGACCCATTAAGAGGGTCCTCGTCCGGAGCATTCTCGGTCGAAGCCCTACGTGTACTGCGGGCCTGCGCCCTGCTAAAACAAGTACAGAAGGCCGAGTGTAGGTTATAACTTATAAAAAACATCTCGATCGCATTTACGTTTTCATCGTCAATTTCATAAAAATGACGTTTTTTATAAGTTATTACCAAACCCCGGATGACGGGAGCAAAAATGCGTTTGTCACTAGTGCTTAGTTAAATATCGATTATTCTATCGACATCCATACCAACATTTTTTGAATTAGAAATGTATTGATCAACAGTAATTTATGCAACCGTACGTAATCAGAGGCATTGCGATCTAAAATTGATAAACAATAATATGTCAATAATACCTAGTACCATAGGACATGCAGTTACAAAACCGAAATTAAAGCCTAAAAAGCAGCTTGAATGTCGTTCAGAATTTCAAAGTGCACTTGTTAAGATTACTTTTACATCCTCAAGGCGAAAATTATTCACAAAAAATATCAGAATATGTTGACTATAAAAATTGGTGAATTCATATTAAAAATCTTATATATTTTTTGATATCTGGAAAAGAAGTGGAACTACTAGGGAAACATAATTAGCATGATCTATAAATTTCAAATTAAAAAATCGTTCATGTGGATGTCGATAGAATAGTCGATATTTCATTAAGCACTAGTGAAAAGTTCATTTTTACTCCCGTCGTCCGGGATTTGGTTATTACCTACACTCGGCCTTCAGGCCGTGGGCGGCACTTCCAAGATTTTTAAGTCTCACGTTAGTTCTTTGTAAATCTAAAACCATCGATCGCCAAAACGATTCACAACACTTAGGTTCTTAATTTTTGAAGAAAATGTTTTTAATTTACAGTGAAATTAGGTATATCAACGTTTAATTATTCACAGAATTTGCACTCAGGCATAACGTGATCTAACCGATTCATGGAAATATGCCAAGTTCAGAGAAAGTCTACATTTAGGCCGTCGCTGCTAGGCTGAAGTGCCTAGGTTTCCAGCGTCGACCTAGTTTTATCTAAATACAGGGAATTCGAGAGGCGGGGGCGAACATGAGGGACGGTACCGCGAATTGGTTTACTGGAGTGTATTTGAAACACTGAATTACTTGGAAAAGTTCTAACAAGCGATGTAGGACGGGTGTTAGGTATGCCTGTTTCATAAATTAATCTTAATTAGTTTTTCGAGCTGTTTGCTTTAAATTATTATTACTTTCGTATGATGTGTCTATTTGGCTATAATTAGATCTAGTTTGGTATTGTTAGGTTGCGGTTGATATATGTATTTTAGGTAAGATATTTGATTTGGTAGCTTTAGTAAAAAGTACACAGAATACACGTATAAGGTGATTCACGTTCACGAGTTTCACGACTAGGTGATGTTGTACGCAACATTTGTAACCATAATTGCCAACGTCCATACCACGTTGAATACACCGTTTCTCGTCCGACCACCGACGTTAAGCAACGTCGGGCGAGGTCAGTACTTGGATGGGTGACCGCCTGGGAACACCTCGTATCGTTGGCTTTTTACTTTTTGCTACTATTTTTTTTTATCATAGAAACTCTTATTTTTCACCCCACTCGGAAGCACCTTTTTCACTACAGCCTACATTATTTTCGACTAGTGATGATGACTCAAAACTATATGGGGAATATTCTCTAATGGTAACTTTCTCTATAGTAATATTGAGAATTTACCGAGAACGACCCATCTCTATTTTCGACGTACTTTTGAAAGTACTGGCAAAATAATTGATCACAGTTACCATTTATTTTCAAGGTGATTAGCGAAAAACAAAGTAGGTTATAATGTCAATGATCTTACGATAAAGATAATAAATTATTTCAACTATTTTAAGCAGGTGGCGGTGACTGATTAATCTGATTATTTTCATTTCCAAGATCGCAAATACTTGCGATGATATCAGTTAACAAGCACGTGCCGTTAACTTTTCAAATGGAAAACGCTACAATACAAACAAATAAAACATGGAAGTAACACAATTTAATCAAATTGCCTTTCAAAAACGGTCTTGAAATACTTATTTTATTTGTTGACATGTGTCGCCCTCTCTTCAATACATCACAGTGAACTAGTGGACACTAACAGAACAGCGACCGCCGACCCGTTTGCCCTGCGTGGCGATTATGGCCATTACTTACCTCCTATTCGTCCTAATGCATCCATACCAAACCCATACGCATAGAGCTTCGTCCAATAGTGGACTTAAAAAGGTTGATGATGTTATACGTTCGCACGAGCACCAGCCTCTCTCTCTCTCCATCTGTCTTCCTTTTCAGATCTCTCTCAGATCGGACTTTGCCTTACCGCATCATCATCACCAAAATCATTTTCTCTCTCGTCATGCCCATGGCATATTTTCCTTCAACAGCCTCTCAACACCGTCCCCAAATGACGGTGCAACGACCGTCCCAACTTCGTGGGATGCGACCCGGCTACAGCTGCAGTAGCGGAAACGCGAAAGCAACCACATAATTATTCTCCAGGAGGAGTATCGTTTGTATATTCATTCATTCTACGTTCGCACGTAAAATGGAAATCTATAGTGTTTCTAGGTAACCCGGAAATATCCAGACGGTCCCTGACGCACTGCTTCGTAGAATAAAAATTGAAGGTTTCTCCTTCCGTGAAAAAAGTTAACCAGTCTGCTAAGAGCCTATTAACAACTCGAAAATGGTCCGAATAGAAAGAAGCCCCAGTTTTCAGCGTGCCATGTTATGTTGGTAATTGGTATATTACGGTGTTAAATAAATTAGACATTGCTTATTGGTTACAAATTAGCACGTTACGAGCATAATAAAATAAAAGTGCGCCGTTAGGCTGTTATCACGAACATTAGGAGGTAAATGATTCGATTTTATACATCATATTTTAAATAATTAATAATCCGTAATCGCATTGACGCCTTCGAAATGTGGTGCTGGCGCAAGCTGCTTCAAATTCCATGGACTGCATTTCGAACAAATAAATCTATTCTCAAAGAACTGGGTATAAAGGAAAAACTTTCCACCACCTGCCTGCGAAGGATCCTGGAATTCTTTGGCCACATTGCCCGCAAATCTGGACATAACCTCGAGCAACTGATGGTTCTTGGGAAAGTCGATGGAAGAAGGCCGAGAGGTCGTAGCCCTATCAGGTGGTCTGACCAAGTCCGTTCAACTTTAAATTCCAAGCTCCATGATGCCCTCCATGAAGCCAAAGATAGAGACAGGTGGAGGAGACTAACCAGAGAAAAACTGGTTTCCATCCAGGGAAATCACGACCCTCAGTAATGAGGAAACCGACGCGAGGAGGAGGAGGATTTTAAATAATTACGTAAAATAATAATATTAATAAAATAATGCAGTTATTACCTACTTCCTCGGAACTCCGAAGTCCGAATTAATGGGGTCTTCTATGAGTACTGACCTGGATAGTTTGACTAAAGTCGCAATTGTTTATTTTTTTAAGAACTATTCTAATATCTTGACTGCTGAATAAAATAAATCATAAATAAAACAAATCTTTCAAGTTGGGAACGACATGAGATAAAATTGTTTGTTGCGATATTACTGCCATCTATTGTGTAATAGTTGATGGTAATCTTTAGCAGCGCCATCTGTTGACGGATAGGAAGTAGATTTGAATTACTCAAGTCCTTAGGTATAGCTGTAGTAGTACTACTGGCCATCAACAGGTGGCGTTACATTCAAAGAAACAATTTTCCCGAAGAATTCATTTTATTTCTGTTCATAATTCTGCAAATTTTTTATCGCATTATATTTCTAAAAGAATAATGATAGATAAAGGAATAATTAATATTGTTTCCTTTACAGATACATATTGGACAATCCTAAAGTCGTTGAAAATCGCACAGTTCTGGACCTCGGTTGTGGATGTGGAGCTGGCGCCATAGCAGCAGCAAAAATGAAAGCCAAGCGTGTAATAGCGAACGACATCGATCCATGTACGTAAAAAATGCAAAAAGTTGGAGATGCCGGGGATCGAACCCGGGGCCTTTCACATGCAAAGCGAACGCTCTACCACTGAGCTACATCCCCTGTTGAACATGACGTTAAAATAGCTGTTCAATTGTATAGAGAATAAAATAACATGTTTTCTGTAAAGTCAGTGACTCTCATTAGATCGTTCCGAATGTTCCGATCGGACACTCGACACTTTGGCTTGTCTCGGTCTAGCGACTAGTGAAGTGACTTATGCTTTCCATACGAACCGATGGTTTAACACCGACAACGGCACGATCTAGTGTGAATCATTATAAATTATAACATACAACATACAATTGATTTTATTATTACTGGAGACACAATAAAATCCTAATTATGACTTAATTAAGCCTTAATTGATAGTTAAGTACCTATCAATTAACTCATAATTAGGATTTTATTGTTGCGATTCCATAGTAAAAGATTCTCAGCGTAACCGTGAGCCAGGCCTACTACCGCGAAAATCGTAATACGTAAATTTCGAGGATTTTTCTCTGTCACTCAAACGAAGGCGTCATTAGAGTGAGAGACAAATCCTCGAAATTTACGAATTTCGTTGTTCGCGGTAGGACCGCAGTTTTTGCTCTACGATCCAGATGCCACCCTTTTTTTTTCAGTCGCTCTAGAAGCCACGGCGATCAACGCCTCTCTCAACGGCGTATCGGTCGACACGACCGTCGACGATCTGATCGGTCGGTCGGGCGACGATCTGTTCGGTCGGGCAGACAACTCGACCGTCGACCTGATCGGTCGGTCGGGCGACGATCTGTTCGGTCGGGGGGACAACTCGACTGTCGACCGGATCGGTCGGGCGGTCGGCTCCGACACGTTGTTAGTTGGCGACATGTTCTACGACGCTGAGTTCGCTGGGACGCTGTTTAAGTGGCTTATGACACTTAAGGGGACCACAGTAAGTACCGTATACAAATGAAGGGTCCACGGAAAAAACCTGACCAAAACCTAAAAAAATCAGGGTAAATCCACACCTTATTCTGTTAAAAGTAAGGTGGTTTTTCCTTCTGTAATTTGAACTGACTAGACATGTTCTTTCCGTGAACCTTTCAAATACAGAGTGACATCTGGGTCTTGGAGCTAGAGTAGATTATTAGGAATGGTCACGCTGAGGAACTTGCACTATAGAGACAAGCAAGAAATCGCGAAAAAAAATCACCTAAATATGAGTTGATTGGGCTTTAATTGATAACTAATTATGTATGTACCTAGATGTCACCCTACTCATTCTGTATTTACATATCGAGGGTTGAGGTTCAAACCCGATAAGTTGAGCAAATCGGTTTTTAAAATACGAACTATGATGTGACACTTGAAGATGTGGTTGTTATTGCAGTGAAAAATGCTCTCGACTTATCGGGCTAGACCACACAACCGTTGCGCGTTGGCGTATTTCTAGAAGTCTTAGAAGGCACGGCGATCAATGGGTTCCTTGTTGGTGTGGACACGACCGTTAGCACTGTTGGCAGCCTGATCGGTCGGATGGTCGACGGACAATATTTAAAGTATCTAATGTTTACAGCCGCCTTAGAGGCCCTGATCAACTAGTCTTTCAAGAGCGTCTCAATCGAGAACACGTTGCCAACTGTTGGTTGGACGGTCGACAGAACCGTCGACGTTCAGATCGATAGGGCTGTCGACACGACCCTCGGCGACCTGATCTAACATACATTTTACAATGCCTTATGCAAAGAAAACCAGACTATCTCAGCAGTACCACAACCAGACCGTACGGAAAAGTACTATGTATGTATGAAATAGTACATTACATCAGAGGCCGAGAAAATGAGGATTTGAGGCCATGTTGGTATACTTGGATAGGTAACGAGGCCGGGAATCCGTTTTCACGCCGAGGCATGTATAGTGCTTTTCTCATACATAGGTACAAAGAAATACAAAAAAATAATGAAAATGTTGTCGAAATTAAAAAAAAAAATTACTTTGCAGGCCTAGGCCTGAAAAGTGTTATGAAATTCCATTTCCTTCCCAGTGAGTTACTGCGCCCTGAAAGCGATACTTCCGAGTCTATTTTAAGGAACCTAAAGACAATATTTCATTGCATGATTGAAAAAAATCATTATACATAAATTAATCTTTGTTATTTTATATGTCAGGTGCTAATAGGCGACCCAGGGCGGCACGGTCTGACCCGGCGGCGCGACTTGACGCACCGCGCCACCTATCGGCTCCCGCCGAACAGCTGTCTGGAAAACCGGGGCTTCGCCGATACCACGCTATGGCAGCTAAATGTGTAATAAAATAAAACGTTAATAGGTTCTAACTAGTTCTTATTTTATTTTAGTTTCGTTTTTATTTAGTTCATTATAAAATTACCATTGAAATAATGCCTCTTCTGAATATGACTGAATATGATTTGCTTGGAACAGTGAAAGTGGTCTGACTTTAAACGTGTCTTTTTTTAACACAAACAATTTTTAATCCTCTCATGCATACGACAGACCAGAAAGCATTTCAAATTTGAATCCTAATAGCAGCCAATAGAAAGAGACACGTCAATGAGATATACTAAAGCCGTAAATATGGAAAAAATATGTCTCTTGTGCAATAAATAAGTAACATTATATTTATTTTCGGTTTTCAGTAGATTGGGAGTTGGGAGTTAAAATAATACAACAATTTAAAATAATCTTACTTTATTTACGTACGTACAACACTAATTATAAAAAATATGCATTCCTTAAAATGCATTCGTTGTATGTAAGTTCGATGTAACCTATGTTAAAATATTAAAATTAATTATTTGTAATGGACGGTAATTCAGGCGAGAACAACTTGTATCTTCTATCTTCTATAAGTACATTAATGTCAAAGTTTTATTCAAATATTAAGATAACGTATGAACAATACAAAATTATTCAAAAATATATTCATTTGGCAAATTCACTTTTTGTACTTTTATACAACGATAGGCCAATGGTTAGTATTTATAAATTATGTACATTATTATAAAATAATTAGAAACAAATATTAAAGTTCTAGTTATAGCATAATCGACAAAAAAATAATCATTGCAGAATATATTTCAATAAATTCAATAATTGCAAAATGTCTGGCATTGGAAGGCGACTTCAAGGTATAATTTATGTTATGAATTGAAAAATCTAACCAAAACTGCCTTTTAAACTAAAGAGAAATAATTACAAAATAACTTATCAAAAGCGCCACCTGTCGATCGACGCCCGAACTTGTATGTTCTTAAACAAGCCAGTGGCGCTGCAAGAGGTGTGGGAGTTGAGTACTAATTTAGAGTTTTAGTTACAAGGATTACCGCGCGGCTTCTTGAATTATAGATGGCTTAATAATGCGACTTTTAATAGTGTATAATATATCAGGTTGTGCAGTAGTGAGGCGTCCATAAACCCAGTTTTTTTAAAAGGCGCCTACACACTGGCCTAATGTAGACCAAAAGGGACAGCTACACGATGGAGCGAGATCGCTAGATTATTTTACCCCTCTGATGTATAGTATAAACACAAAACAGTTCTGTGAGTATAAATAACGGTATCCCTGATTGTACTACATTGTGTCAACGTGTACAGGTAGTGGAGGCTTACACGTTGGCCCAATGCGGTCATGCCGGTCATTCAGGTAAGAAGATAAGATAACAACCCCTAGACTTGCCTAATAGATAAAGTTAGGCTTAGCATACTGACGCTGCGAACCGGTACCTATCAGTATATTTTAGACCGAAACGCCTTGGTTATACTTAGAAGTTTGATAAATGTGAGTAGCACAAAACTATATTAGTTCTGGGATGAGTAGTGCCTTGGACAGGGTGCGTAGCCAAGATTCCAATCGCGAACGACACCTGAATGTCTTTGTAGAACTTACAAGGAGAGAAACCTTCGATATGTTACAGAGCGTTAACGATTGCAAGTTCGCTACGCATACAAGCTAGTTTTAAGGCTGGGCCACGCTAACGCTATACTCCCGAATGCGTTGCTTGAATCTGATAGTTGTGTACTTTGTATAGTGTGAATGTCTCTGTGGTTAGATGTTTGTTTGCATGGTTACGGGTGGAATTCTACGGTTGATATAGTGTTCGCGTAGCCGTGTTTCGAGCGCTGCCAGTAGCTCTCTAGGTATCTTGCTCGCACGGCACGTGTTTGTTTGCTGGTCCTAACGGGTGTGAGGACCAGCAAACAAACTAGATGTTTCTATGATCACAGACGTTATTCTACAGCTGATAATTATGCATGGTGTTAGCATAGCCATGTTTCGAACGCTGCGAGTAATGCGAGTAGCTATCCAGATCCTTCACTCGCGTTTGCGGCACGAGTATCACGGCTTGTAACACGACTTGAACGAAACAAAAAGAGCGACAGAAAGAGGAAACTAGGCTACATTACAGAGCGTTAGCGATTGGCTACGCATTGGTCCTTCGACTAGGATGAGTCTGACTACAATGTGGCGAGTATAGTCATTCGACAGTTAATAGTTTGTGCATAGTGTTCGCATGTTTCAAGCCTTGCGCCTAGTCCAATTCTACATGTCTCTCGTTCGCACGGCACTAGTCTGTTTGTTGCAGCTGTTCTAGTGGATGTCTCTATGGTCACGGGTGTTATTCTACAGCTGATAATTATGCATGGTGTTCGCATAGCCATGCTTCGAGCGCTGCGAGTAATGCGAGTAGCTGTTGTGTGTGTGCGACGGCACGAGTCTGTTTGTTGTAGCTGTCCTAATGGATGTTTCTATGGGTGGTATTCTACAGCTGATAATTCTCGACCTGAGAGGCATAAGGTTGGTTCTGTGAGTATCAGATATATCTAAATTCGACCTTGTCTCAAAAGCATAAAGTTACACTTACAAGTCAGAGCAAATGCTAAATCCGACCTTATGCCTTTCATTTCGAGAATTATGCATGGTGTTAGCGTATCCATGTTTCGAGCGCTGCGAGTAATGCGAGTAGCTGTCCAGGTCCTTCGCCCGCGCGTGCGGCACCAGTAGCACGGGTTGAAGCGAGCGACTTCAACGATTGAACCAAAGTCTTTATCGCACTAATAAAAAAGAGTAATTTAAAAAAAAAACTATTTTACGCTACTGAGCGTTAGCGATTGGCATCTTGGCTAGTTTTAGTCCTTTTTGGTCCTTCGCCTAGGACGAGTCTGTCTGTAATGTGGCGAGTAATTCTGCAGCAGATAATCATGCATGGTGTTAGCGTATTCGCGCTGCGAGTCGTGCGAGTACCTAGCTTAGCTGTTTGATTGCTCGCTCATGTGGGATAAATCTGGGTGCGTAGTTGCTCTAATGGATGTTTCTAGACGTTTCTATAGTCACAGACGGTATTCTACAGCTGATAATTATGCATGGTGTTAGCGTATCCATGTTTCGAGCGCTGCGAGTAATGCGAGTAGCTGTTGTGTGTGTATGCGACGGCATGAGTCTGTTTGCTTTGTTGTAGCTGTCCTAATGGATGTTTCTATGGGTGGTATTCTACAGCTGATAATTATGCATGGTGTTAGCATAGCCATGCTTCGAGCGCTGCGAGTAATGCGAGTAGCTGTCCAGGTCCCTCGCTCGCGCGTGCGGCACCAGTAGCACGGGTTGTAAGGCGAGCGACTTGCGAGACGCCACGGAGGCTGCGTCCGTCACGTAGGCGTTGTTCACTTCTCCTGG
Organism: Thaumatotibia leucotreta; assembly: GCA_025490895.1. Classification (NCBI taxonomy): domain Eukaryota; kingdom Metazoa; phylum Arthropoda; class Insecta; order Lepidoptera; family Tortricidae; genus Thaumatotibia; species Thaumatotibia leucotreta. The sequence continues at coordinate 61,824 of JALPQI010005049.1, read as the reverse complement.
AACGTGGTGGTGGTAGCTGCTCTAATGGATGTTTCTAGATGGTTTTATGGTCACGGGCGTTATTCTACAGCTGGTAATTATGCATGGTGTTCGTATAGCCATATTTCGAGCGCTGCGAGTAGTGTGAATAGATGTCCAGGTCCCTCGCTCGCGCACAACTATGTGTTATTAGATGTTTCTATGGTCACGGGCGTTATTCTACAGCTGATAATTATGCATGGTGTTTGCATATTCGCGCTGCGAGTCGTGAGAGTACCTAGCTTAGCTGTCCTGATTCCTCGCTCGTGTGGGATAAATCTGGGCGCTGTAGTTGCTCTAATGGATGTTTCCAGATGTTCCTATAGTCACAGACGGTATTCTACAGCTGATAATTATGCATGGTGTTAGCGTATCCGTATTTCGAGCGCTGTGTGCAGTGCAAGAAGGTGTCCAATTGCTCATATCCCTCGCTCGCACGGCACGACTCTGTTTGCTGTAGCTGTACTAAGTTTTATTGTCGCAGAGGGTTATTCTACAGCTGATAATTATGCATGGTGTTAGCATAGCCATGTTTCGAGCGCTGCGAGTAATGCGAGTAGCTGTCCAGGTCTCTCGCCCGCGCGTGCGGCACCAGTAGCACGGGTTGTAAGGCGAGCGACTTGCGAGACGCCACGGAGGCTGCGTCCGTCACGTAGGCGTTGTTCACTTCACCTGGAACGTGGGAATGATTGTGTTAGGATACGAATACATTTGGTGTATTCCACGAATGTCGGGTACGTGAATCCGTTCTTCGCGTACTTCTAATTCGCAAAAGAGCATTCGCTTTTCTATCCCCCACTCTACGAAATCAACGAAACAGCAAATGCTCTTTTGGTCTGCACGCACCTTAAGAAAGTTACGAATACAATTTTTGATGTAGGTATCTTCATTTTATAACTGAGTGTTTGTATAGGTAGTGTGTTATAGAGAATTCTCGCACTTTCCATATATTTGTCAGGTAGCTGTCATAGCCGTGACGTTCCCGACAAAGTAGACTTTCATGGAATGCACCATTTGTCACCACCCCATCTCTTCCCGTGGGTATCGTAAGTCGACTAAGGCATTGAAGTGTCATTTGACAATTTATCGAACGTTGATGATGGGCAGCAGCGTCATCATATTGGACACCCTACTACGATCGCCAAATCGCTTGCCCAGCGTGGCGATATTTACTTCCTAACGCGGCGCGTTCATACGCATAGTTAATAGGAGAGGCCGTTGTCCACCAGTGGACTAATATAGGCGGATGGTGGTGTTTTTACTGCTTATTTCACAATCCCCAGATAAATGCATCCGCCAGATAAAATAATTTGATATTTGAAATGCATTTTTTAATAAAAAGATACCTACTGCAAATTTGAATACAGAGTATGTACCTATAACTTTTATCTGATAGATATATTTTATTTGAGGAATTTGAGGATGGTGAAACAGGCCCTTAGTATAAACTTAGACGAACAGGGAAAAATATATCGCACCCTTAGTCAAATAACGCAACATAATATATTATTACGTAAGAGTTGTTAGAGTAAGAGGTATTGGAGATTTGGCAGGTGATGGCTAATTTCTGTCAGCAATATATTTTGCTTCAAAACATATAATCTGTGTTAATTGGTCATATAATTTGTATAAATTACATTTCTAGAGCACAAATTGATTTAAAACATAATATCACGTTTAAATTTACACATTTTCCTGTGATTTAAAACCACTTTAAAACGCAAATTAAGACCACGATCATCTTAAATCAGTTCTATTTTTAAAACTATTGCATTGGAATTAACATATTTTATGGAAAGTTTGCAAATCCGCAATAGTTGACCGTTGCACATATGAACATCCGTCATTATGTAATTTAATGTTGCGTCTTCCATTTTCAAAAAGTTTTAATTCTCCGGCGAACACTTCTTTCATGACAAGGCATTCGTCTCATGGTACTGAATCTGGGTATTATTTAACTGTGGTTGAACGCTTTTATATTTAGAATTAATAAATATCTTTACACAAATCAACCCAGTCCCTCGGTTAGCTCAATTAAAGCTAGTGATATGGGTTTGGGTACCTACCTACGACGTGCGACGATGTATATAATACTTAAATACATAGACAGCCATGACCTAGGAACGAATATATGTGATAAATAAATACACAAATAATGCCCTCGTCGGTACTCGAACCTGGGACCTCCAACTTCCTAGGCAGGGTCACTGTCACTACCAACTAGGCTAAGTGTGCTGAATTTTATGGTCTTTGGCAGAAACGAATAGTCTGTCCTGAAAAAGGTAAATATTTATAGCTATCTACTTGATTGTCCATATTTAAAATCCCTTAGGCACTAAGTCGTTTATAAGCAGAGATCGTACGATTTTCAGCATTTTTTGTGCAATGTAGTTCAATTAAGGGATATGGTGTAAGTTATTTATAAGGACTTAAGGAGATAGTGAGTTAAGGTTCGTTATTGTCTTACAACATATTATTACTCGTTTCAACTGAAACTGTCCCTTGGATTCCTTTAACTAAACTGCTAGGGTTTTTGGTGAAATGTAGTTGAGTTAAAGGAATCTAGGGGTCAATTGTTAGCGGTACACAAAGATGAACCTTAACTCGCTACTTATCTCCTTTCGAATAACTTACTTCACATCCCTTAATTGAACTACACTGCACCAAAAATGCTGGAAATCGTACGATGTCTGTTTATAAGTAACTGTATATAGGAATGAACGGTTGCAAAACGTGTCGCCGTTAGTTTAGCATATTCATGAGACAGACGGACAGACGGCCTTTTGTATACGCCGAAGGACGGGGAACTCGTATGAAAGTAGGCGATGTGACGCAGCAACGATTATTTCAACGGCACCAAGTCGGGCTGTGGTGATGAGATCTTGGAGAAATTGGTTGAAGTCGTTTTTATTTTAAAATTATACAGGATGAAACGCGATGTCTTTTCGTCCGACATACCTCAGTGCCTTAAGACGAAAGTCTACAAAAATGTACAACAATGTGTGTTACCGTTGATGACTTACGGCGCCGAAACGTGGTCCTTCACCATCGGCCTCATCTCTAAAGTCAGAGACGTTCAACGAGCTATGGAGAGGGCTATGCTCGGAGTTTCTCTGCGTGATCGAATCAAAAATGAGGAGATCCGTAGGCGAACTAAAGTTACTGACATAGCCCTCCGGATTAGCAAGCTGAAGTGGCAATGGGCAGGCCACATTGCACGCAGAGCAGATGGTCGATGGGGTCGAAAAGTGCTCGGGTGGAGACCACGGCTAGGCAAACGTAGCGTAGGACGTCCACCCACAAGAGGGACAGACGACCTTATGAAGGTCGCCGGGACACGCTGGATGCAGGTCGCATCTAACCGGTACATGTGGAGGTCCAGAGGGGAGGCCTATGTTAGTCTAAAGTGCTCTAAAGGTAGATATACATGATTGGGTTCGCTCTCGCCGCCGCCATGACAGGCTTGCAGGAATCAGGGTGGAACTGTTATGTAACGATGAATTCCTTGTCAGGCAATGCGCATGCGTGTTCCCATTGTTAAAACTCATACCTAAGGATTTTATGATTTGTTTAAACTACGATGATGGCATACAAGCTTCCGTCTGATGGTAGGCTAAAGGTGCGTGCGGTCTGCACGCACCTTTAAAAGAGCATTCGCTGTTCCATCCCCCACTCTACGAAATCAACGAATCACGTTTCGCGTAACGATCGAATTTCGTAGAGTAGGGGGATAGAATAGCGAATGATCGTTTGGTCTGAAATTCTGAATGCACCTTAAGCTGTTACCATATTCTCTGAAGTTTTTTTATTTATTAGAACTACGGTGTAGGTGATTTGTGTGTTTTCTGTCAGTCAAAGGCGAAATAAGGTGTACATTCAAAATGCTCAAAAATATGCACTTTAATTATGGGTACCTAATAAGGACGTTGTAACATGTTTATTCTTTCGATAACTACATATTTTTGCACTTCACTGTATCAGTAATGGTTATTGGTTACAGCTTTCATATTTATCGACGCGAACTTCGAAATTTTTTATGCGATTTCTGTTTTTTTAATTCTTTTAGCGCGATATTTTTTTAGATTAGATAGGTTTCTTATAAGTCTATAAGAACACACAATAAAATTGTATTTTTACTTGAAGTCGAACCACTCTTTAAGGCATTATCATTGTCTGTAATTATAGTACGGTCTTTCCCAACTAACATTTTAGCGATAAAACTAGTTCTACAAAAGCTGTATATTCTTTCAATTAAACATTGATAGCGATAGTGTGGCCTAAAATTTAGCGATATAGCACGCTATAACTCTCTTATAGGCGCAAATAGGCACCGCCGTTAGAGCTCGAAGTTCTATAGTGGTTCATTTTATGCGCAATAGTGATAAACTAATGATACAATAGTGCTACAATAGGGATAATTGTTGCCGGGAGTGATAATAAAGGGCTAGAGTAGCAGTATTTTCGCTTGTAGTTCTAATAACCGCGTAAAATGTCATCTTGTATCACTTAAAGTGTTACAAGAACACTGCTATAGTGAAAATAATCGCTGTGCATCGCAATATGGAATCTTTTATAGCTATAATCGTTTGGGTAGTTTTAAATGTCAAAATATTTAATACGATTTCAATCGGTTTGTGTTGTGTGCAATGAAGATTGTTTGTAATGGCGACTGTGAAATCATTAGGTACCAGTTGAGTACACAAAGTTTCACGACGCGTATTAGTGAATTCAACCAAAATTCTAATGCGGTTGTTACTTTTCTGTCATTGTATGTGGTATTTTACGTCTCAATTTTTAAGCGCCTCGTAAATTTGCAAGTTTTAACAAATTTGGTATGCTAAAAGTACTGTAGCCTAGGTTATGTTTGGTAAGTAAGTTAATTATAATCTTTAGTTTTGTGAATGGTTATGCTACACATACTTGATATTGTAATATTAGAACAATTACCTTAACAATTGCTGCTTTATTACAATATTTTAAGCATTTTTTTTGTATTCGTTTGTAAACAAAAATGGCGTTTCACGTTCTAAAGACATGATTAACTCTAAATGTGATAATTTTATCTCCAGTAGAACTGACAGCTTTAAATGTATTCCCGATAACCATTAAAGGTTATAGAGCGAGGTATCTTATACCTCAAAGCGTTAAAAATAACTTTAAGTGGTAATAATGTTCACGTAAACACTCTTGTAGAGCTACGGCCATACCGCTGTTATAGCACTTCAAGCTCTAAAAAGCTAAGTGATTTAACAAGGAAAATTATGTCTGTTGTATCTTTAAATTACTAAGTGCTATAAGAACTCATGTTACCACTCTTAAATGGCTTAAGGTTATTTTTATAGCTTTTGTAACACTGTAGGCGGCATTAAGCACTAAAAGGTAAACATAACACGATTATAGAGCTACAGCGCGAGTAAGTTATAATGGGCACCCCAAAAGAACCTCCAGTGTTAAAATATCCTTAAAGTGGTAACTATAGCATATAAAAAGGCAGTTTATACCACCTTATTACAGCTTTTAGCTACAATATGCAATCTTATGTCTATTATATCACCTTACTAGCACCAGTGTATTAAGAGGACTGTTTATTTTCATAGTATCACCTAAAACTATTATTATGCGTCTTATAAAACTACTATATCACTCAGGATTCTAAATGAGTTGCTGTTATAGCTAATATGTTTGTTGGGTTACTACATGTTTTGCGAGTTTAATGTACAAATTAAACTCGCAAAACATGTAGTAAAGCTGCATTTTTGGTATGTTATTTAGACACCATAGGGCAGTATAAAACCACATTTTGCAAGCAAAAAAAAAGTTGTGCTAGCTGCGTTATACGTGAAAAACTGTGAAATTTACTGTCTATTTTTAGTTTCTGATTTTTATAAAAAAAGCCTTACGTTTTTTGACAATATGTATCAGGTAACGTTTAAAGACGAATGAATTTGTAACAAGATGAGATAACATGCATTACCGTAGGTCTTATAGTTTCAGAGATTCGAGACTTCAAATAGTACCCTGTTTTGTAAACTAGATAAAATGTTGAGTTTTGCTAACGTTTTTGGTTTAATATCGCCTTACCTATGCTACGAACAACATGAAATAATTATCTTATAGCGCAATTAATATTCTTTCATTTAAGGGTAAAATCAGGTCAGTAAACTTTGTAATTGAAACTAAAAACGCGAAATTCAAAAAACAGGAGGTCCGCTATATAAGTTTTTCATACAAATGGCAAGTCGTGTTGCAAAGCTGCAATTTTTGCATATTATATAGGCTCTATAGGGATGTACGAAAATGCATATTACAAGAAAGAAAAAAAAAGGATTTAGGTAAAGGACGTAAAAACTGAAAAAAAATGGGACTTTTTTTTAGTTTTTGACGTTTAACTAAAAAACTATAACTTTTTGATACTAATTGCTATAAAACTATGAAAGAATATTAAATTTGAAAGGATTTGAGCTACCTTGCATTACCCTAAATTATATAGATTTAGAGATACGACATTTCAAAATGTGCCCTTCATTAAGTTAAGAAAATAAATGCATGTTTGAAGCCTCGTATACCCCCAACTATAAGACTTACAGTAATTGTTATCGGCTCAATTTGTTCCAAATTTAATGTAATTAGTATCTACAATTACTTTTTTTTCTTAGTGCGAACGTTTTGCCAATATTTAGTGAATAGCTTTAACGTAACCTAAAATTTGTTTATGTTTTGATAAAAGGGCACTTTATGAAATGTCGTATCTCAAAATATATTTAACTTACGGTGATGCAACGTAGCTCAAATACTTTCAAATGTAATGTTCTTTCTTAGTTTTATAGCAATCAGTATCAAAAAGATAATAGATTTTTAGTTAAACGTCAAAAACTAAAAAAAGTGCGAATTTTTTTTCGTGTTTTACGTCCTATGCCCAAATTATTTTTTTGTTTTTCTTTTAATATGCATTTTCGTATTATCTATAAAGCCTTTATAATATACCAAAATTGCAGCTTTGCAACGCGACTTGCGATTTGTATGAAAAACTTAGATAGCGGGCCTCCTGCCTTTGGAATTTCGGGTTTATATTATACTTTCAACTACAAAGTTCACTGACCTAATTTTACCCTTAAACTAAAGAATATTAAGTGCGCTATAAGGTCATTATTGTATGTTTTTAGTAGCATAATTAGGTGAGGCGATATTAAGTCGAAAACGTTAGCAAAACACAAAATTTTATCTAGTTTACGAAAAGGGGTACTTTTTAAAGTCTCGAATCTCTGAAACTATAAGACCTACGGTAATGCATGTTAGCTCAACTTGTTGGAAATTTATTAGTCTTTAAACGTTTATTTACATATGATATCAAAAACGTAAGGTTTTTTAAATAAAAATCAGAAACTAAAAAATGGCCATAAATTTCGCATTTTTTCACGTACTACCCAGCTAGCACAACTTTTTTTTGCTTGCAAAATATGGTTTTATACTGTCCTATGGTGTCTAAACAACATACCAAAAATGCAGCGATACTATTTGATTTGCGAGTTTAGGGTAAAATTATGTACGATTTGACCGTACTATTATAACCAATAACTAAATAAGTCCAATCTCTCTAATTTTACTTAAGTACTTAATCTTTAATTAGCTATTATTCAGGCTTGAACAAAATAAAAGTGTAGATAAAATATTAATTGGTACTAACTAGTCTGTTTTATGTTACGTGTGGAAGTAAAATAAATTAAGTGAGGAAGTATAACGTGACACTTTCATCTAGGCGGGTTCAACGACCCAGTTATGATAATCGTATCGTCGCCGGCGCCGGCGCACGATCGACGGGAAGATTTCTGACGAACTTGGAGGTGCTAGCTAAACTAAACTGGAAACCTGCGGAGAACTACGATCGACGTGTTAAGGTGGATTCGCTCATTCTATCCCATCATCATCAGCCTATGATATTTTATAGTCCATTTTCCTATTACCTAACTATGCGTATAAACGCATTAGGAGGTAAATGCCCATAATCGCCACGCTGGGCAAGCGGATTGACGATCGCAGTAATGTGTCAATGTGTCCATTATGATGACGCTGCTGCCCATCATCAATCTTTTATCAAATAGTGGTCAGTGACACTTCAATCCCTTAGTCGACTCTTACGACACCCGCAGGAGGAGTTGGGGTGGTGACAAATGTATTCTTACTGCCGTCAACACACGGCTAACGAATTTCGACAAATCACGTTTTGTGTAACTAACGATTTTCGTAGAGTGGGATAGAATAGCGAATGCTTGTTTGGTCTAAATGCACCTTTAGTCCTCTCTCGCACTCGTACGTTCGTACGTAAGTGTGACAGGAAGGCAACACGTCGTATGTCGATTGTCGTTAGGTTAGCTCGGCTCATAAATTGATAATAATATACCTTTATACAAAGATGGCGGCGGGTAGTGACTGTCAGACTGCAGCCTGACATGGCGGGTGGCAAGAATGAAGGCGAGCGCTGCCAGCACTATGCCGTCCAGGCAGCCAATCACTGCCAGGAGGTACGCCCAGCGGATGTGGCAGCGACCTGGAATTGGAAACAAAAGAATCAGCATTTCGCAAGAGTGGAGCTGAGCTGAACTATGTAAGTACAAGTAGAATATTCGGAAAGAGATTAGTTTTAAAGTGTTCATCATCTCGTACGAGGCTCTTCAAATGCTACGTGACTGAGACGCAAACCATGGTCGTCACTTGACCCCCCCCCCCCCTGGACCTGGACTTAGATAGATAGATAAATCTTTATTCATTCCCACAACATAAAGCTTGTTCACGAAATAAAGTCGCCATCGTTAAATCAGTCTCTACTATTACACAATAGTCCCATGTAGTTCCAACAGCCATGGGACTGTAAATTGAGTCTTTTGTTTTATGTTTAAGAATCCCATATCCAAAAGCATTCGCTGAAAAGTCGTCAAGATCAAAATAACTTCAGATAATGCTTAATGCTAAAGTTCAGGCTCAAAAAAGTGCGAAATTCAGAGACGATTTCAACTATGTTAGACTTGAAATAGTGAATAAAAATTGTAGACACGAGATTCACAGTTTATTATAGTATCGGTATGGTAGTTTAGTTAAGACCCATAGGGAAAATAAATTACCCAAAATGGTAAAATAAGAAGAAACACTACTTAAATCCAGAAGATTAAATAAAAGTCCATAAGTATGGAGAAATTGATATAAATATCAACCACAGCGTCCGAGAAGATAGGCAAAGAGCCTTTCTTTGCAATAACACCCATACAAAGGTATGGTCTCATACAAAAAAAAATAATTACACAGCAATGGCTACTTTATTTCGTGAACAAGCCTTACATGGCTTAGATAAAAACAAACAAAATCAATTTCAACAATAAGCAAAATTTAACATTCATGCAACTTAAAACTTAGGTATGCCTAGCAGCTGTTTTATATACCGTGTGGTGACGGCAGTAAGAATACATCATTTGCCACCACCCCAACTCCTCCTGCGGGTGTCGTAAGAGTCGACTAAGGGATTTAAGTGTTATTTACCATTATTTGATAAAAGATTGATGGTGGGCAGCAGCGTCATCATTAGTTACATTACTGCGATCGCCAATCCGCTTGCCCAGCGTAGCGGTTATGGGCATTTACCTCCTAATGCGTCTATACGCATAGTTAATAGGAGAGGCCTACGTCTAGCAGTGGACTATCATAGGCTGATGATGAGGAGCTGTTTTAAGTATAAAATACTATCATATCATAGTGCAATGCCCCCCCTGAACGAAGTCCTGGATCCGCACCTGGTAGTTATCAATAGTTAGTCTAGAGCGGGGGATCTTTTGGTCTGCATGCACCTTTAGAGTGGGGGCTAGAATAGCGAATGCTCGCTTGGTCTGAATGCACCTTTGTAATGTATGGAAATGGTCACGTGACTTTTCGTTCGATGTTGTCATTCTTATACATGTATTACTTATCGCTTATCGATATTCTCGTAGATCTGATCATTAGCTGTACATTCCAGCTCGTTCGCACCAATACGCGAGTATGAGTGGGATGGACAGAAAGTAAGTCGACGTTAACGACGCGGTGGCAGCTCATGCTGTTCACGGTAAGCACACAGATGGCGACTGTAGTAGTATGAATAATTACCTATATTGTACTGATCGGCGGTGGGTCCGCAGGTTTCCTGCACCGCAGGCTCGCTCCACGCTGCGGGGTACACGCAGACGCCGGCGATCATGCACGCCGCTGCAACAAAAACAACCTTCGGTCAAACATATTAAATATTATATTCATTTTATTACATATAACTTAAATATTCAAGGAATCATTCTGCAAGACAGGCTTCGTCAGAGGGCAACAAACGCAAAATAAATTAGCAACAGGCTTCGTCTCATACACATCAATGATGGGATCCGCAACAAGCTTCGTCATATTATCTACATGCTAACATAACAGGACTTAGCTGAAGAAATCATCCCGAACCGTACCCGACCCAAAAGTCCCCATTACACCGGCCGCGTTGCCGCGTTGAATGGCCAACGAAATCTGTTGGACCAGGTACGATCCGGAACGAGGATCACATATTAATCATATGATACAACTATTTATAAACATAAGGTACACTCGGCTAAGATCGGATCTAATGTAAGAGCAGACCGCAATAACTACTAAAATAGTAATATTTTTTTCCTGAATGGCTATATTATGCATGACGCCATTTCACCCTGCCCCTCATGCTGGAATGCAGCAACCGCTCAGCCGCATCAGTCGTGAGCTACGAACGTTTAAAAAAAGTGAATTTTTTCGAAAATGTTTGGAGATCCGATTTTTAACAGGAAGCTATGCATCTTCGTCTCCTTACTTTAGAGTTGAAATTAGATACTAGTCCGATCTTAAGCCAAGGTTTTTCGGTTGGATGTCTTGAAAAAAAAGCAAGTTTGAGTGTCGATTAATCCTAAATCCTAAGTTATTCGGCTGAGCGGCATCAAGTAAGTTTATATTGAAAGCTTGATTTCTTTTTTATCACGTACATCACACATCTGCAGGTAAAAGTTATAGGTAGTGAGAATAAATTTATGATTTTTATTGTGACATCCTTTCAACTCACCGAAAAATAGTCCGGTCTTACCCGGGTGTACCTTAATTGAACGGTTAAACTCACGTGTATTTAGTCACTGCAAGCGACACGATTCCCATTAAAAGTGCCCTCGTTCGGAACACCCACGGTCAAAGCCCAACGTGTGCACATGTTACGACATTCTCATTACGTTATCTACACAAACTTAAATGTCTTGCCTTTACCGCATCATCATCACCAAAATCATTTTCTCTCTCGCCATGCCCATGGCAAATCTTCCTTCAACAGCCTCCCAACACCGTCCCCAAATGACGGTGCAACGACCGTCCCAACCCCAACTTCGTGGGATGCGACCCGGCCACAGCTGCAGTAGCGGAAACGCGGGAGCAGCCACACATACTCCAGGAGGAGTATCGTTTGTATATTCAGTTCCGTTCAAACTTAAAGTGCACTGTGACATATTTTTGAGCAATTTTATATACACCTTATTTTGTCTTTGGGCATTATCTTATCCCATGGGAATTATGGGGACAACATGAAAATCACAGCATGTCATACTTTTAATTAATTAAAAAACTAAACTGCCCTCTCCTACATTTGGAAAAATAAATTCAGCATTACTCCTACGAGTATGTAGACTTCAAATGTATAAGAATAAGAATACACACGTCGAGTGCACGTCGGGCTTTGACGAAGACCCTCTTAATAGGTTGAAACATCGACTAAAGGTGCGTTCAAACCAAAAGAGCATTCGCTAACCCCCCACTCTACGAAATTCGATCGATACACAAAACGTGATTGGTTGATTTCGTAGAGCGGGGGATAGAACAGCGAATGCTCTTTTGGTTTGAACGCACCTTTAAATACGTGAGTAACCCGGTTCGATAATACAATGTATAATATTTTAATACACATATATTTTTACATGAATATGACGAAATTGACGAATCATTATGTTTAAAGTCTGCTCATGGTCAATTAAAATAATTTCTAAAAACTAACCCTTTGTTCTTAACCATAACTGAAACCAAACGATAAAGAAAAGAAACCCGCGTCGCAATGTCATCAATTAACTTTTCTCGCTGCAATTTGCTTCGAAAGTGTTTAGCAATTATTCGGATCAGGCGGGCGGACCACGACGAAAGCTTCAAAGGGAAAATGTTCTGAATCAGTGAAGTTGGAAATTATTTCACGGTTCGACTATTAGTACGATTTTACTCAAGTGCTAATAGATTTCCAAATAATAGTAAGAAATCTTATTGCGATACGGTAGGAAGCAAATATTTAGGAATAGCCAATGACAGTTAAAGGTGCATTTAAATCAAATGAGCATTCACTCATTCTATCCCCCACTCTACGAAATCAATGAATTTCGACGAATCACGTTGTGTTCAACGAACAAATTTCGTAGAGCGGGGGATAGAATCAGCGAATGCTCGTTTGGTCTGAATCCACCTTTAAACATTTTATTCACTTAAGGTCACGAAATCTGAAGATGAACCTTTTTTTTAACTGTTTGCTGTACCTAAAGGTGTATTCAGACCAAACGAGCATTCGCTATTCTATCCCCCACTCTACGAAATTCATTTGTTACACAAAACGTGATTCGACGAAATTCGTTGATTTCGTAGAGTGGGGGGTAGAATAGCGAATGCTCGTTTGGTCTAAATGCACCTTAAAGAATCATATCCCTGTGCTACGAAATTAATAAAATTTTACGTAGGATTTACTAACGATTTACCGCCCGTGGATTGTATTGTATACAATAATTTAACGTCTCGCTTTGAACAGGAAGTAAGATTAGATTTTTTGGTTCTCGAAGCGGGTAGTAAAGTAAGGTCTCTAATTAGCCTAAGGCCTTAATCGTAATTTTGATCACTAAAGTACACTAGGTATGCGTGCGTGTACTGATCACGTGACACAAAAAATGAATGAACTTTGAAGCAACTTGAAAGTATTAGCCCAAAACTCAAAACGTTACGCTAGTCTGGGCTGAGGCTAACGGCCTAATAGTACCTACATTACGACACAAGTGCAAAAAACATGAAATTCGAAACGAGTGGCGATGATGCAATGATCACGACCGAAGGGAGTGTTTTAAATCGACACGAGTTACGAATTTCCTTTTGGCACGTGTCTCGTACGACGTTTTTTAGTACAGATGGCCCTCCGAAGTTTTGGACCTGACGTAACACTTCTCATATTAGCGCGTAAAAAAGCGCCATCTATACTGAAAAATATGTTTCACGCAGTACCTATACTACCTATATTAAAATGAAATGAATGAATGAAATTAAATACAATTTATTTATGAGAAGCACAATGGACTGATTGGACACAACAACAGCTTGCCACAAAAGGGTCACAACTCAGCATGTAGCTGGTTAAGCCAGCGCTGTTCTTCCGTTGTGACCCTTATGTAATATTTATGTTATAAGTTATAATACTAGGACACCATGTCTTGTAATAGTTGTAGTAGCATTACTACTATCTACGTAAAAAACAAACAATACCGCATTGTTACTCAAATCTAATCACTTACAATACAAGTGTGCACTTCCTTTAACCACAGCCACAGACAATGCAGACCTTCGTTACCGTAGCTATGGCAAACACTTTCTTCTGCGTAGGAAACGATTACTGAGCTAATTAGCAGCCATTTTGTTCGCACGGGAAGTTGGTTTTTTTAGTCGACTGTATCGTTTGGGTGTGTGCAATTTTGTCACACAAAGGGTAGGTATGTATATTCCTACATTTTCTACCTGGGTTGCGTTTTATAAAATTATAATTTACAATTTTGCCGTTTGCCTCTCTTTCTAGCCAATATGTGCGTGTGTTAGAGAGGCAAACAGCGAAATTGTAAAAATAACTATAAACCGCGACCCTGCTGTCGAAGTCAAGTGAAAGGTCCACGGAAAAAACATGTCCAGTACTTAAAAAAATCAGAGCAAATTCACACATTATTCTGTTAAAAGTAAGGAGGTTTTTCCTTCTGTAATTTGAATTGACTAGACATGTTCTTTCCGTGGACCCTTCAAGTGCCTTCAAGTATCTCTTTTTGACATTCATAATGCTCGGCAGTTACAAGTTACCTGCTGATTTAATACAATATTATAATAACAAGTTATTTGAGTTAAAATATGAGTGATATTCGTGAACGTTTAACCTGAAAGTAGCGTAGGTATATTTTAACAGCAAACGGGTCTTAGGGGCTTAGGGTCGATTTGACGAAGGCTTAGGGTCGATTTGACGAGGGCTTAGGGTCGATTTGACGAGGGCTTAGGGTCTATTTGACCAAAGTTTATTCGAAGAATAACGCTTACTCTCGGATAGTAATGTCAACCCAATAGTAATTAAATTAAACACTAACCCCGTTATTCATAAACGTTTGTTAACTTAACAAGCCGCTAATAATTGTTTGTTGGTTCTTTTGCTCTTATGGACACATTGTTAAGACTGAAGGGGACAAACAATTATTAGCGGCTTGTTAAGTTAACAAACGTTTATGAATAAGGGGGTTAGTATGTAAAGGTGCATTCAGACCAAACGAGCATTCGCTATTCTAACCCCCTACTCTACGAAATTCGATCGTTACGCGAAACGTGATACGTTGATTTCGACATTTCGTAGAGTGGGGGATAAAATAGCGAATGCTCGTTTGGTCTGAATGCACCTTAATATAAGCATAACCTCAAATTACAAAGAAACTTAAATGAAATCACATAAACACAGTTTACATACGTAATTAATTAGCATATGTTGCGAAATGCTACGTAATTACAAATGGCGGCAGTCACGGTACGTGGTCGTTGTGGGAACATGCTTGTTTTCATTTCAAACTTTATTGTGCAGAAGAAAACAATGTGTAAAGTTAATTCCAATGAGCATTCCAATGAAGCTGGCCCCCCTAGTTTGTTTTTTAAAAAAACGTATGTTGGAATCGGGTCCTAACGATTTCATATACTGAACTAACGTGAACCAACGATGAACTAACGATATAGATATGTTATTTGCGGGCAAAAAGTTTGGGGCGGTCAACTTCACGATCACGAACATACGAAACCAACGAATCACGTTTCGTGTAAAGGTGCGTTTAAACCAAAAGAGAAATAGAAATAGAAATAGAAAAAACTTTATTCGTAGCACACACAAAATACAGAGACGAAAAAATAAATATTATACAAATAAGAACGTGTAGGCTACGAAATGGCCTCATCTCAGCATTTTGCTGGCGAGTGCCAGCGCTGGTCTTCCGATGAGGCCATCGCGTGAACAGTTTCACGGCAGGTAACACAGCACAATACAAATAAATAAACAATAATAATTACATTCAAAAGCATTCAGTCAGAGCATTCGCTGTTCTAGCGCCCGTTCTACGAAATCAACCAATCACGTTTTGTGTACCGATCGATTTTCGTAGAGTGGGAGGTTAGAACAGCGAATGCTCTTTTAGCTTGAACGCACCTAACGATCGAATTTCGTAGAGTAGGGGGATAGAACAACGAATGCTCTTTTGGTCTGCATGCACCTTTAGCCTATCTCAGTCCACTGCTGGACATAGGCCTCTCCTATTAACTATACGTATAGACGTATTAAGAGGTAAATGTCCATAATAGCTGGGCAAGCGGATTGACGATCGCAGTAGCGCGTCCAGTATGATGAATTGATGACGCTGCTGCCAGTCATCAATCTTGTATCATCGAATGTTCAGTGATACTTCATTCCCTTGGACGACTCTTACGACACCCGCGGGAAGGGTTTGGGTGGTGACAAATGTATTCTTTTTTACTTGTGGTGCCGTCACCACACGGCCATATTTAAGCATTCATTATCTACAATAGTATAGAGAGAATGCTCAAACCCCAATATAAGGATAAGGAGTTGAATGCTACATGATGCCTAACATCTTGAATAGACTTCCACAGATTACCAAGGGCAATAGAACTAATAAGCAAGTAATAAAGTTGTATAAGAAGATGTTATTAGATAAGTTACCAACTCACCTCAAACAAGCGGCAGCTGAAATAAATGAACTAACCACTAACATAATATAAGGCACGTTCCTAAAACTAACTCATTAAAATCTAATATATAATAGATTAAGGGTCTTACCAAACCAATCGACGCGGAGTCGGCTTTCGTCGAGTGTTTTACACCACACTATTCGCATTTAGCCGATCGACCGTCTCCGCGGCTGAACACCTGCGTTAAGCAGTCTCAACCTCCTTACGGCCGTAGAAACGCTCGATCGCCTGCGGTAGCAGTTGTAAAGCGGCGGTCGGCTCTCCCGTGCTCCGTCCTGCCGTCGAGACGTCAGACAGCACGCGTACAGCCGCTGAGTCCGACGAACAGATAGATAGGACAGCGGGTGATCGGCAATCGTAAATCTCATTTTTGGAGACTAGTTGTTAGTAACTAGTTTGAAATTGAACAGACGTGTATGATTACGACAGTATTACTTCGTGTTGTCAGATCTATTGCAGATTTTAATGTGGGTAATAATTCAAATGAATAAATACAAACGCATCAGTAGCTACTTCGGCCGTCATCGGCTCTTTTCGGCCGTCGTCAGCTATGTTCGGCCGTCGAAGACGCTGAACGGCTTCCGCCAGCTCTGACCGGTCCTTATCGTAGGTACTCGGCCGTGATCGGTTCATGTCAATATGACACCAATAAAATCGCAGTAAGTTCGCGAGATGGCGTCGCTCGCCAATTACAGCTCGTTACGAATCTCGGCCACGGCCGAGAGTCTCGGCCATTTTCGGCCGGGAGCCGAGACGGATATCTCGGCTCGATTTTTGGCCGAGAATGCCGAGACCGAGACCGAGATCTCGGTCGGACCTTAGATATAGGTACCGAGGCTGGCTACTAAGGACCTGTTCACACTAGCGATTCACTTGGACGATTTAAAAGCGATTTCTATATTAAATTTTACGCGGCGAACTCGCAACTCGAACAATTTTTGTATATAAATCGCTTTAAAATCGCCCAAAAGAATCGCTAGTGTGAACAGGCCCTAAGACCTCCAAAGAAAGGGTCTACTTAATCTAACATAATTATTGATGATCAAACGAACTTACCAAGTGAAGTTCGATCACAATTATGTGAGCAACTTCATTCGACGCGATTTAAGGTTTACATATTGTAGTAGCGCCCCACGCATCAGCCTTGCACGGTGTTTAAAGGTTTTTTTTTTTTTTTTTTTATGTTAGCAACACTAAAAACATTCCCACTATCTTTCACCCCCTCTGTCGGGGTTTCATAGTCGGCTCACTGACTGCCTCGTTCGAATCATTTTGTTTACAGTATTAATGTTGAGAATTTATTTCACTTTTTGTTATAAGTGGGTAGGGTGACGTTAGACAAAACTGTCCTTTAATATTGAGGGTGGGTTGTTATAAATCGCGTCGAATGAAGTTGCTCACATAATTGTGATCGAACTTCACTTGGTAAGTTCGTTTGATCATCAATTATATTTCACAACTTCATTCTTTGCGATTTAAGGTTTACATATTGTAGGATGTTCAGAGCACAAATGTGAAATAAATCTCAAACGCAGAGACGAAACGTAAAATAAACAGTAAAGGTACTCTCAGAACAGCAAATCTTTTATTAGGTAAGTTTAAAATAAACTAAAGAGTTTTAATTCTTATTTTGATTTAGGTATTTAACATTATGCTAATCATGGTTATTATAAAATTTATGAATTATTTTTATTTTACAGGTTTTTTGACGATGACGACAAATATCTTAGCAAATTGATAGCAATCATCTACAATTTCATTATTATGAAACTAGGCAAAAATAAAAGAAAAAAAATCGCTTCTACTGGCAATTTTGCGTATGATGTCTACACTGACAACAAACTTGTTGGCTATACCAACATAGAAGTGGCAGAATGCCTAGTGCTATACTGTGCAGGTGGTGCAGTGAACATAATATGTGTTGATACCACTATTGTGAAATACAGCGACTCAATATTTGCGACGAGTCTTTGGCATATGTTTTTTTTTTTTTTTTTTGTAACTGATAAATAAAGTGTCTATGTTGAAACCGCAAAGTGAATTAGTTATTATTTTAGTACGTCTGTATACATTGAGATGACAAAGTTCTGGTTTCTCGTCAAAAAATGGAAGTTAATATCGGTTGTGTACAATTCCGCCGAGAATTTTTATTATAAATTTCGGAAGTAGTTGTACTTCTGTGTGTGTGTCAATATTTTGTGTTCGGATCAATATAAAGATTTGTACGCAGTGTGCGGTAGCCAGGGCCAATAAAATAAGTGTTTCTAGATCTTCATTAGGCCATTTACGTGTCAAAAAATTTAGCATCTCGCTAGAATGTGTTTTTTCCAATAATGACAGCGCATATCTATAATTATTAATAGTTCCATATTTGAATCAAATATTTGGATGGAGTTGTATGGATTCTGAAACCAATAACGTTTCAAAGAATGGAAGCCAGGGTTGTGTTGGCCAATGCATTTTTAAAATGAAGTCTGTTAATTAAAGCGAATGAAGGAAATGCATAAAAAGTTTTAAGTTTCTGCTGGAAAAGCGTTACTTTATTATTATATTTTTATTGTAAAAGCGTATTTGAGGCAATATTGTTTTTAATCGGCTTGCAAATAAATCTACTTCCGGTTCAACAAGTATTTGTTTTATTTGTTTATAGGCATAATTTCCTAACTCCCATCCAGTCGCTAAATTATCTACGAGATAATTGATCAGCGTGTATATTTTTCTTAGTGTTTATGTATGAAGCAAAAAACATAATTTCACAATTGTATATATTGTGGGCAAAAACATTTTTAAGCCAAAAACGCTACTTTTAATTTCAAATTATTAATGTGACATCTTAGTTCCGTATCTTTCCAATAACAGTGTGCTTCTTTACCAACGTTGAAAGCTCCCCAGCCAGTAGTGGAAGCATTAGAAAATAATTATTATTGCTTGAATCTGATTTTAACCTGAAGGGATTAAATTTTACTTATGTCCACCACATTTGCAGAGGTACGATGACTAATTAATTTTGCGATATTCCGTAATTTATACTTTATTAACTTCTGACGACGGGACGGTAGTCTTAATTGCATATAATATGTTTCGAATTGAATATAAATAACAAGATATAAATAACTTTTTGCATCCAAGGTATTCATAAACTAGTTTTAGAATCCTTGTAAATATGTACGGTGATCATGATTAAACCATCGCTAAACAATTAAATTCATATAAAATATCCAACATAAATTGGAGATAATATTTTCCGTGTGGTTCGTAAATGGGTATTAAATAAATAAGTCTATTGGAGACACATGTAACAATTATTTTTTATTAATTTTGAAGCTGTGTGGTAATCTTCCATTTGAAAATGTGGTGGTTTTTACAAATGTATTCATACATTTTAAATTTAATATATCAATATTATTAACAGTAAGGGTACAATGTCACGTCATCTGTTAGCATATTTTAGTAAGTATTAAATACGTGTAACAGAAAATCCAGCAAGGAATTTGTTGGTGTGATGGCGTTGATTTAACACTTTGAGCGCGGGGAACTCTCGAGGGGAGTTCTCTGAGAGGTAAATTTTTGCTAAAAAGCGGAAAAAATCACGGGATCGGCTATGAGCGTAGCGCGTAGCACTCGTCCGCAATAGACATTTTGTAATCAAGTTTTTCTTGTTCATATTTAGATTATTAGGTAGAAATAGGAGGTGATAATGATAAAATTGATATCTCTTGACCCTCCATGATAAAATAACGGGATCACTAGTTGACCAGGACCCTGATTTCTGACCAGGAGCGAGAGGAATGCAGCAGACGTCCAGTGTATTGTACCTCGTGTGTTATTGTTTCTGCTCGTATATGCGAGGCGTGCGCACGCGCTCGCGGCCCCTGCCGTAGCAGGCGCTGTAGCTGGCGGCGGGCGACGGCGCCGGCGCGGGCAGCGCTGCGGCACGATGGTGCCCTGCATCCGGCGAGGGATATGTCGTGTTCCGATGCAGAGTGTTGTAGTTTACATGACCTCTCTGACGGCGGTGTCTATTCTTCATGATGAAATTTTCTTTATTAAATAAATTATACAGTTAATGTGTATCTTTCTTTTAAATGTATTAACGGTCTACGCTTTAGCTTTAGAACAAAAATTTGTCTCGCTCTGCATTATTTACAGTAACTTATCCTTTAAATTTGCATTTATTGCAGAAATGCCAAAATTCCTTCTCGTTTTTGTCTGTGTAAAATGAGAATCGCATAGAACACGACATGCGTCGCTTATAGGTTTTAGAAGGGGTATGACTAGAAGGTGGCAATTGGCCATATATGACCTTCAACTAGTTTGTCCAGTCAATTGACGATTTCCTCGTCCAATTTTATTTCCTCGAGCGAGAACGGTGTGCATTCAGTGGGTACATTCTGGTGCCGATGACCGGTTGACGTGCCAGGTTGAGAAGATGTCGTGCGTACAGAATCGGGGCTGGGCTGTGCTGATGGTGCTCGTGTGATGATCCCAAAATTGGAGATACAGGCGTACATAGCTAAATTGTTAGCTAGTTTGGCGTAACAGTACCTTTGTATGGTTACCCTTTAAACGTGACAGTAACAGCCCCATTTGGCACTACGCATACGATTAAGTTTTCCTTTTGTTTCTATTTTTAGCATCAAACAGACATTTTTCATTTCATTTCATCAGCGTTGTAGAAACTGGACCTTGCTGAAATTCAGCGGTAGCTACATATTCGGACAGTATTTGCCCGATTTGGCAGTAACGCATCAGTGTTGCAGAAACTCTGCGTTGCCGAAACTGGGCCTTGCGTTGTAGAAAACTGCGTTGTAGAAATTCAGCGTCAGCTATTGTTAGCTAGCTTGGTGTAACAGTACCTTTGTATGGTTACTGGTTTAGTCTTAAAACATGAGTAGCATGACAGTATCTGCCCGGTTTGGCAGTAACGTATCAGCGTTGCAGAAAACTCTGCGTTGCAGAAACTCGGCCTTGCGTTGTAGAAATTCAGCATCAGCTATTGTTAGCTAGCTTGGCGTCGACGTTGTTAGAAACTCGACGTTGAAGAAAACTCGGTGGCGTTGCATATATTCGGCGTTAGCTATTGTTAGCTAGCTTGGCGTAACAGTACCTTTGGGCTACTTGTTACCCTTTATGCATGACAGTATCTGCCCTGTTAGCAGTAACGTATCAGCGTTGTAAATATTCTGCGTTGCAGAAACTCGGCGTTGCAGAAACTCGACGTTGCAGAAACTCGACGTTGAAGAAAACTCGACGTTGAAGAAAACTCGGCGTTGAAGAAAACTCGGCGTTGCATATATTCAGCGTCAGCTATTGTTAGCTAGCTTGGCGTAACAGTACCTTTGGGCTACTTGTTACCCTTTAAGCATGACAGTATCTGCCCTGTTAGCAGTAACGTAAATATCAGCGTTGTAAATATTCTGCGTTGCAGAAAACTCGACGTTGAAGACTTTAAGCATGTCAAAGTCAAAGTCAAAGTCAAAGTCAAATAATTCTTTATTCAAATTGGAATAGCAACAAACTCTTTTGAATCGTCTAGATATGAAAACTACTTCCGGTTCGAACCCTACACCGCTGACCCAAGAAGAACCGGTAAGAAACTTGGCGGGAATAATTTTTTCAAACAATGATGGTACATCTTACAACTAACATGCATTAAAAAAAAAAACATAAAATTGATTTTAAACAAATTGAAATATAATAATAATAACAAGAGATGTAAAGTCTCTAAAAGTCACAACATTTATAAGTAATAATTTATAGAGAAGTAAGGTTTCTCTCCGAATAGGTATATAATAATAACATTATATAATGCACGTTTGGAGATGTACAAGGTCTCCAAGCGTAAATTATCGTAATTGAATGTCATGACTTTAACAAACTAATAATTAAATCCTAAATTACTCCCACGGTGTTTTATCATTCATGTAGTCTTGTGTACTATAATAAGCTTTAGATATAAGTTTACGCTTTACAAAATTCTTAAATTTGTTGACTGAAAATTCAGTAACACTTACTGGAAGTTTATTATAAAATCTTACACAATTACCCATGAATGATTTCCTAATTTTATGGAGCCGAGTGGCGGGTACTGCGAGCTTATGCTTGTTTCTAGTATTAATACTATGTATGTCACAATTTTTCCTAAAATTAATAATATTTTTATGTACATACATAATATTCTCATAGATGTATTGAGAATACAATGTCATTATATTAATAACCTTAAACTTATCTCTAAGTGAGTCTCTAGGGCTCATTTTATATATCGCTCGAATAGCCCTCTTCTGCAGAACAAAAATAGTGTTAGTCTCTGAATTGGCAGCACTGCCCCATAATAAAATGCCATACGACATAATGCTATGAAAATAACTAAAATATACTAACCGAGCTGTATCGACGTCAGTTAATTGACGGATCTTGCTCACTGCAAAAGCTGCAGAACTCAGTTTATTCGAGAGATTAGATATGTGAGGACCCCACTGAAGCTTAGAGTCTAGTGTTATACCAAGAAAGACTGTACTTTCAACTATTTCCAATTCCTCACCTTTCACAAATATACTAGCCTGTTGATGTTTTACGTTACTTGTAACAAATTTAATACATTTAGTTTTTTTCTCATTCAACATTAAGTTATTCATATTAAACCAGTTTACTACTTTCGAAATAGCATTGTTTACATCATTCCAAGCTTGTTGCTGTCGTTTGACTTTAAAAATAAGTGAGGTGTCGTCAGCAAACAACACTATGTCATGGTGGGTCTCTATGAGATGTGGCAAGTCATTTATGTAGATAAGGAAAAGGAAAGGCCCCAATATAGATCCCTGTGGTACACCCGTGGAGACCAATGACCCCGGCGATACATTGTATGAAGAACGGCGGTTTAATACGAGTGATGAATTTAAAGAACACGTCAAACAATATTCTAAGAAATTTAAGATTGATTGTAATAAAGCTAAGCGCGATTATTTGTCCCAAAAAATTAAAAATAGTTCCGACATCATTAAATCAACCTGGAAAGTGATTAATGCGGAGACTGGTCGATCAAAGCACAGATTCCACGATCCTAAATTAAAAATTAATGGCAAAATTATAGAGTCAAGTTTAGAAGTAGCAACAGAATTTGAGCACTTTTTCACCGATATACCAGTCTCCATAACTAAGGATTTAAATTCATCACCCTCGGCTGCCACTATATTATTAAGAGATAACGTCCCTATGTGTAGTAACGACTTTAATTTTGAACATATTCAAATCTCAGATGTAATAAAGGCATTTAAATCCATCAATGTCAAAAAAACTTCTGACCTCTGGGGAGTCTCTGTTCATGTCGTCAAATCCCTTATTGAAATCGTAGCACCTGAATTGGTAGTAATATTTAATCAATGTGTTGATTGTGGTGAGTTTCCTGATCTTATGAAACATAGTAAAGTAACTCCTTTATTCAAATCCGGTAGCACTTCTGACCCCACTAATTTTAGACCTATATCTGTGCTACCAACGTTCAGCAAAATCTTTGAAAAAATAGTTTTATCGCAATTAATTAAGCACTTTAACGTAAACAATTTAATGCATAACAAGCAATTTGGTTTTACTCGGGGGCGCTCAACATCCGACGCTGGTGTCGAATTAATTAAACAAATATTTGATGCCTGGGAGGAATCACGAGATGCTTTAGGTATCTTCTGTGATTTGTCCAAGGCCTTCTACTGCGTTTGTCATGAAACATTGATCAGGAAGCTAGACCATTATGGAGTTAAAGGATCAGCGTTAAAGGGTTTAGCAGCCTTACCGAACAAGTGGTGCCTTTCCCCACGGATGAGGTCAATATTTTAGGTGGTGTACTAGCAGGACCTAAGAATACTCCATGCTTAATATCAGCTCTAGATCTTCTTTTGTTTCAGAGTTATTCAAGATAATGTAAAATATACAGGGTGCCGATGAAAGTGGCATATTTCGTAAACTGTTCAAGTTAGATCAACCAAACAAAATTGTGTTTGAAAACAATAAAATAAACTACAAAATGCATATTTTTAACCTGCATCCTGTCCTTATTTTTCATAATAAAAAAAGCTTTCTTGTTTTTTTTTTCCATATTTTTTTTTATTTTACGCGGAGGTACACCTACAAAAAAAATATGCATACATAGCCACTAATGTCCACTGTATACATAAATAAAAATATTTCCGTAAATCATCGTGCGTCATGCCAAAAAAAAATTTTTTTCAGAAGTAGTCGTTACTGGCATACAAATAAAGTACCAGTGCAGTGTGAACATAAGTTAGTGTGTAGGTATACAATCTCTCGACACTTACCGCACAAAATATCATTGACGTAAATTGACTTATTAGTACATTTGCTTTATAAAAGAGAGATAAACATTTGACACATAGTATTGTTTTCTACATTTGATTTGTTGCATTTTCTGTAGGAAAATGGAAAAAATTAAGTGTAAGTCTTGTGAAAAAACGTTAAAAAATATATGTGGAAAGAAAAAATGCATACAAACTGGACAAGAGGCTGATTTATACAGGGTGTGGCCTGTAATAGGAGCAAAAAATCAAATGCAAGACTCCTCTGACTGCCTCTAGTTATTCGCAAAAGGTCCCAGTGTTTTAAAGTTTAACTGTTATCCATTAAGGAGAAACAGTATGTTAAAGTTACGACCTATGAGTGATGTATCTAGGTATCACAACATTGTACCTTATTAATGATTAAACATATTGGTAGTTCAGTGGACATAAAACTAAATGAGCTAAAAAGTTTTTTTGAACTCATGGTTTTTTAACTGGTTTAGCAAAAAAAAATTTTTTTTTTGTATTAAACCGATTTAACTTTTTTGGTATAAGTCAATTTACGTCAATGATATTTTGTGCGGTAAGTGTCGAGAGATTGTATACCTACACACTAACTTATGTTCACACTGCACTGGTACTTTATTTGTATGCCAGTAACGACTACTTCTAAAAAAAATTTTTTTTTAGCATGACGCACGATGATTTACGGAAATATTTTTATTTATGTATACAGTGGACATTAGTGGCTATGTATGCATATTTTTTTTGTAGGTGTACCTCCGCGTGAAATAAAAAAAAATATGGAAAAAAAAACAAGAAAGCTTTTTTTATTATGAAAAATAAGGACAGGATGCAGGTTAAAAATATGCATTTTGTAGTTTATTTTATTGTTATCAAACACAATTTTGTTTGGTTGATCTAACTTGAACAGTTTACGAAATATGCCACTTTCAACGGCACCCTGTATATTTTACATTATCTTGAATAACTCTGAAACAAAAGAAGATCTAGAGCTGATATTAAGCATGGAGTATTTTTAGGTCCTGCTAGTACACCACCTAAAATATTGACCTCATCCGTGGGGAAAGGCACCTCTTGTTCGGTAAGGCTGCTAAACCCTTTACTGGAATCTTATTTACGCGGTAGAATACAAAGGGTTGATGTGAATGGACAGCGCAGATGCACCACCAACCACAATTTTTTTGGAAGTGAATATTTTGTTGTAATGTTTCATAAAAATGTGAAAGAATGAATTATACATGTCATTGGAGTTAATGTTGGAAGACAGAGTAGGTAGCGTCTGCACTAAACTTTCTTTCATTCGTTCAACACGGCTTGTGGTTACTGGCACAAAAGTAATTTGTTTTCTAATGTTATTTTTCCTGATGGTCTCAAACGTTATTAATTGACCTAAATGATCTGACTCTAAATTACTGATTACTTTTTTATTAACAGGAAAAATATCAGTAAAAATGTTATCAATACAAGTCGCACTAGTTGCACTGATACGAGTAGGCTCCATAAAAATGTGGTTGAGTTTAGAAGACTTAAATAGATTCAACAATCTTGTACTTGTTGTTGAATTTTCTAAAAGGTTTACATTAAAGTCGCCGCATATAAGTAACTTCTTACCGCAAACTGATATTTTATGAAGCACAGATTCCATTACACTTTCAAATTGCTCAAAATTACTTAAAGGCGGCCTGTACACACATACAACAATAAATTTATCTAATTCAATAGCACTCAATTCTATAGTCCGTTCAACAGACAGAGAAACAATGTCCTTACGTTCCTTAAATTTTAATTGTTTATTTAAAATAATTAATGACCCACCATGTATGGAACTAAGTCTGTTAAACGAACTAGCCACCTGGTGATTATTAAACTGAGGCACCACTTCATTACTTTTTAACCAATGTTCAGTTATACATAGAATATCAATATTAAATTCATTTAAAAAAAGTTCAATCTGCAAATCTTTTCCTCTAATACACTGAATATTTTGATGAACCAGGTGGATGAGTTTTCTATTATTATTACAATTTTCAATTAATTTATTAGAGACTAATTTGCCAGAGATATGGCACTCTTTTGTCTTATCATTTAATTTAAATTATTGGTTAAAATTGGAACCAATTCCGAGTTCATAATTGATTGCTCAATAGGAGCACAGTTATTTGCCAAATTTTTGGCAGATATATCAAAACAATAGGATAGCGACAGAGCTATTTGTCTCTTACAATAATTAGAAAGGTAAAACTTACCTTTAGTCATAGAAACAATAGGAAAATAATACTTATTCTTATTAACATAATTGTTAATGTCAATTAGCCTAAACTTATTACTATAATTATATGTACACAGCTTATACATGGTCAGATTTAAATTATATCTAGTATCATTTTCTGTCTTTGACATTTCATTACAGTATGGAAATGTAAACATGATAATCTCTTTAACTTTAAGAGTATTTAATTCTTCAAAGAATTTCATTAGTCTATTTTTGTTCAAAACTCCTCGGCTCCCTACAAGAATGAGCAGGGTACTTTGTAAATTTAAATTACTGTCATCTAAAATTTGACGCAAAATATCATTCAAAGAAGCTGAAGGCAAACAATTGTTGAAAATGCGGGGTCCCTTTAAATACCTGTTCAAAAATGAGCCCATGTTTCTTCCAAATTCATCACAATACATAACTACATTATGTTCATTATGTTCAGATATATGTAATTGTGTATTGTAGATAGAATTATTACTACTTACATCTAATGGTAAACTGGTACACAGATCAGGTTTAATTAAACTCATTGACAAGCGACCACTCTGTTGTTTACACAAACATGACTGGCCGAGTGTGAATATCAAATCATTCATTGCCAAAGTATATTCATTTATCACTTTCTTGGAACTATTATTCAAACTTTCTAATGATTTTATTGAATCCTCTAAACTTTCAATTTTTGATTTTAGCAACTGTGTATCAGTTTCATATTGTAATTTACTACTTAATAATAGAGCAGAATATGCATTTAACCTATCCACTAAATTCACATTAATTTTGCAAAATTGCAATTTTTTGAAAAACAAATTATTTTGTTTTGTTAACTTATTATTTCTTTCTATTATTTTCTTAATCTTAATATATTTCTTTACTTTCTTACGACTACACTTCACTATCCTAGGAGTTGGGGAATCAGCTGCAGTAGTAGCAATTAACTTTGGGTCGGGCTCGACCAGTTCTTCGAACAGACTGTGTGTGTGGGCCGCTGAGATATTGTTCTGGGCCTCTTGTAGCACGTTGATTTGTTCATGGGCGTCATGCAGAGCTCTCTTCAATGAGCTGATATCATTCAAGGCTTGCTCATATGTAGCCGAGCACTCAGTAAACTTGTCCACTGTCTCTTGTAGCTGTACCCGCTGTGAGTTTACATCATTATAAGCTATTTCTAGAGTACATAGCTCTTTCTTAAACTTATCTTTACTATCAAGGGCTGACAACAATTCCCTCTCACACTCTTCCCTTTCATTGAGCAATTGAGTATTCAACTCCTTGCATGTTTTCAATTCAATCAAGGTAAGCTGGAGCTTGTCTAAAGTTTCCTGCTGGCGAGCTGCAGCGGCTGTGGCTCTGCGAGTCAGCATTATTAATATTTATTAGGAAAAAACAACTTGAAAGGAAAAACAAGACAAGGAATCGCCTACTCAAGCCGAGTGATAGCTACTTACAGTATACACATGAAATAATGACGTCTCACTTTGCCTTTATGAATTCGCAATGAAAGTTCTCTTATTTTACTAAATTAAAACGAAATTGGCGTAAATTACCGAGTAAAATAAAGAGATAAGACAAAAAACTAACACAGATTTCAAATTTATAACCTGTGACGGTTACAAATTCGAGTTAATGCAAGACACTAGCAAACGTCACTAAACCACTTCACTTTTTATATTTACATTAAATATACGACTTAAACTATTAAATTCACACTTAAAGGGCTTAATTTAACATTAATTATGATTAAATATGTAATAATTATAAGGGACCCGGCAAAATCAGCTGCTCATTCTTTGACAGTTCAGAGGCGTTTTTTCATGACAGTATCTGCCCTGTTAGCAGTAACGTATCAGCATTGTAAATATTCTGCGTTGCAGAAAACTCGACGTTGAAGACTTTAAGCATGACAGTATCTGCCCTGTTAGCAGTAACGTATCAGCATTGTAAATATTCTGCGTTGCAGAAAACTCGACGTTGGAGACTTTAAGCATGACAGTATGTGCCCTGTTAGCAGTAACGTATCAGCATTGTAAATATTCTGCGTTGCAGAAAACTCGACGTTGAAGACTTTAAGCATGACAGTATCTGCTCTGTTAGCAGTAACGTATCAGCATTGTAAATATTCTGCGTTGCAGAAAACTCGACGTTGAAGACTTTAAGCATGACAGTATCTGCCCTGTTAGCAGTAACGTATCAGCATTGTAAATATTCTGCGTTGCAGAAAACTCGACGTTGGAGACTTTAAGCATGACAGTATCTGCCCTGTTAGCAGTAACGTATCAGCGTTGCAGAAACTCTGCGTTGTAAAAACTCGGCGTTGAAGATAACTCGGCGTTGAAGATAACTCGGCGTTGAAGAAAATTCGGCGTGTTGCTTGACGTGCGAAGGCTTGAGCACGGAAACGTTGAATGATTCGAACGAGGCAGTAAGTGAGCCGACTATGAAACCCCGATAGAGGGGGTGAAAGATAGTGGGAATGTTTTTAGTGTTGCTAACATAAAAAAAAAAAAAAAAAAAACCTTTAAACACCGTGCAAGGCTGATGCGTGGGGCGCTACTACAATATGTAAACCTTAAATCGCAAAGAATGAAGTTGTGAAATATAATTTATAAAAAAAATTGAAATAGTTGTATCATTTTTATATAAGCTCTTTAGTTAACTCAAACGCGTGCAAATGGTCCAGAAATTGGCATAAAAGTGAAAGGACCATGGTCCACATTGTCATACATTACATTCATATATGATCGTGAAATGATACAGCGGAGTGTGACGAAATAATAGCGATCACACCATGAAGCGGTTTTAGCAAAGCTTTGTTATTAATCAGGGCAGTCGGAAAAGTAAAAGTTTCGTTTAATTACTTTAATTGTTCATCAAGGCCGGCTATGGATATAACACACGTAATATTTCATGTAACGCTTAATTGACCAATTTCTAAAAAGGATGTTCTCATTTTTGTATTACCTATGTTATGTATGTTAAGTACTCCATGTCGATACTTTGCACTTATGATCTGTGTTTTGTAGAGTAGGGGGTTAGAATAGCGAATGCTCGTCTGGTCTGAATGCACCTTTACGATAGAGGCGTGTTCAGATATTTTTGAGCGCTCCAGACGATACGATATATCCGATGACGACTACAGTTGCAAGTTGCAAGTAAACATTAGATTTTCACTGCGCTTTACGTCCCGCCTTTATCTAAGCTGTTAATCTATGCAAGATCATTAAGGCACTAACACATATGAAACGAGCCAAGGTCGTTACACTAATATCGATCTAATGACACCGGTCAAGTTGCCAAGCCTGTTGGAAAACAGATATTTTCTCTAGAGAGCTGATTTTACCAGCGACTTTCTTATTCTATCTCCGAGTTACGATATGATTTAGTTTTTACAGATTATAGATTGCGAGAACGTGACTGAAGGGACAGATTTTAAAATAACAGCTTTCTGGAAAACTATGGTGGGATGATGTATGGTGGGGTGAGATTATGGTGATGACCAAAAAATACGAGGGAAAACAGTTCGTCGTGTGCCTGCTATACAGTCACATCTCAAAATAGAATTATGTCGAATAGAATTGTCGAGGTAGACTGGCAGGGTCACCACCAACTAGGCTACGGAGGCTGACAGACGCATTTTGAAGAAAGAGAGTTTATTTTATTCAGAAAACTGAGTTATAGGTACTAATACTACTAATAGAATGTCTCACGTTTTTCACTGACAAAGCTCTGCCCTACCTATGATATATAAGTAAAGATACGTTATACTCTAACAAAATGAGCGAAATAAATACTTCACATCATACACCTACGATTAATTGACAGTTGACATACACCTATCTTCATACTTCAAAATGCGTAAAAGAGATGGCAAAATACATATACTCGTATTTAATAAATAAAAAAGAGACAACTAACATTTGACAATTGCGCGTGCATTCTTAAGGTTGTTATTGATAAACATTGTTTTATCTCTGTTACTCTTGATCTTAAATAGCATAAGCTTGTCTTTTTCTCGAAGTCTTTCAAAAACGTCAAAATGGCGTCCTATTTATTTTCAATAAATAGTAAAATTGAAAAAAATATATAATTCAGTTTAATTGCGCATGATTTTTGATGTTAAGGGCATTTTTGCATTTTATTTCGTAGTTTTCACTATTGTATAACATAAAATGACATTTTAGGGCGCAGTTCATGTGATTTGCGAGAACTCGGCAGTGGTACACACCTCACGGTGGTCTGAGTAGAACTAAGAGCGATTGTTAGAATTATCACAATCTGCGCGCTTCAATTTTAGAGCCGGTGTAACATATCTTTACTTATTAATCTTATTATATCATTGTGCCCTACTACGAACTTAGAAATCCGCAAATTTCGAGGATTCGTCTATGTAATTGTCTAATGACGCCTTGGTTAGAGTACCTATACGGTACTTCCCCTCGCCTTCGGACACCCGGTAAATCTATACATTTTATAATTATTGCATCCATACGAAGCCGGGGTAGCTAGTACTTGATATAACAGAAAGTGCTAAGTCCAGGCTAGCTTTGAAAGTGCATCCGTCGGATGCGATTTCACAGTCCAATTGCAATTATCGTCGTCACCGTTGATTGGCGCTTGCGCATTGCGCAACGTTGCGGCCAATAAAAACAAAAGCATATCACGCGTTGGAGTGATATCAGATATTTGAAGTATTTCCCCTTAATGTACAAGAATTTATATCGGGAAATAAGAAAAAAAACTTTCGGTTCAAGTTTAAGCTGATTGCTAATGCTAAATCGTCGTCACGCCATCAACCTCTCAGTGGGCTGCTGGACGTAGGCTTCGCACATTAACTATATATGCATATCGACGCAGTTACGAAGGTAAATGCCCCTAATCGCCACACTGGGGAAGCGGATTCGCGAATGCAGATCGCAGTAATGTATCCACTATGATGACGCTGCTGCCCATCCACTTCAATCCCTTCTGACGTTCTTACGACAAGAGATCGGATACCGGATCTTTCCCCATACAAAAGAACGGTTCGAATTTCGTTCTTCGGTATATAAATTCTTTGTTAATTCAAATTTGTTAATAGAGTAATTTAAAAATACGATGTTAGTAATTTTATGACATTATGAGTACTACATAAAGAGTACAAAACATTTTTCCCCTCACTAGCTCGTAAAGTGCTCGTTTATCCTTTAATACGAACGTGTAAAAACGCATATTATTCACTTGTGTGGCAAAGTAATTACCTTGGTTTTGGAATAACAAAACGTAAAATGCTCATGGAAATTGTTCCATATTAATGATAATTAAATAATTTGTTTGAGAATTTAGTGTAAAATACAAACCTTTATATAATATGATGATTTTAACATATAAATCCTAAAATTCCATAAGTAACAATTGTTTTAGTGAATGATGATAAGATGACTAGATGCAATGACAAAACGCAGAAAATGTCAACGTCAACATTGTCAAAGAATATTATAGGTTATAATCTTTATTTACCGACTCGAACACGCATAAAAATAGTAAACTAAACAACTTTCAGGGTGTTCTGTTATAATTTTGTAAAAATAATGAATGTGAATGATTTAATAATGCATTGGCGTTGGTGTGCAACTACAGGAATGTGTTAAAATCGTGCTGCGTTTACTTTTTCGTGCTAAGTTTACTGCGACAAAATCTTGCATTAAATACATGATGCATTTGGAAAATTATTATCACTAACCCGATGATGATTGTAATGTGAACAAATAATTACCTTTTTTGAGTTTCCTCGCTCTAGTGAGGGGAAAAGTTTTGTGTTACACACGGGTGCAAATGTATTTTACTTCTCGTATGTTAAAACACTCGCTGCGCTCAGGATTCTATTT
This sequence comes from Thaumatotibia leucotreta, assembly GCA_025490895.1. Classification (NCBI taxonomy): domain Eukaryota; kingdom Metazoa; phylum Arthropoda; class Insecta; order Lepidoptera; family Tortricidae; genus Thaumatotibia; species Thaumatotibia leucotreta. Next base: position 29,284 of record JALPQI010005049.1, on the reverse strand, counting down.
TAGAACCACTCGCTTCGCTCGTGGTTCAACTATAGAATCCTTTCGCTTGCTCGTGTTTCAATTTCATACTCGCGGGTAAAATACAACTTTGCACCCTTGTATAACAAATAACTATTAAAATATTGGGCTATTTCGAGGTTTTCGAAAAAGACCGGTTCCGATCCCTGCTTACGACACCAGTGGGAAGAGTTGGGATATTGACAAATGTATTCTTATTGCTGTAATCTTACCAGACGCATCAGCACAGCCAGCGTCAAATACTTGGTAGCAGCCAAACTACTACTATATCATTTTAACAAATCATATAAACAGCATACAATTTGGCGATCTCAGATCAGAACGGACATACCTTTCATACAGGTGTAGTGAGAAATTACTTGCCTTCGGAAACGTTCGTAAACACATGCTGTTTCAGGCAGTGTCACCGAGTCTGACTGAAGTAGCATGACAGCTATTACTGTCAGTCTCAGTGAGATAGACTGAAACAGCATGACGTTGACGAACGTTTCCGAAGGCAAGTCATTTCTCACCAATGATATATAAGTAAAGATACGTTATACTCTAACAAAATGAGCGAAATAAATACTTCACATCATACACCTACAATTTATTGACAGTTGACATACGCCTATCTTCATACTTCAAAATGCGTAAAAGAGATGGCAAAATACATATACTCGTATTTAATAAATAAAAAAGAGACAACTAGCATTTGACAATCGCGCGTGCATTTTTTATTGATAAACATTGTTTTATCTTTGTTACTCTCGATCTTAAACCGCATAAGCTTGTCTTTTTCTCTAAGTCAGTCAAAATGGCGTCCTATTTATTTCCAATAAATAATAAAATTGAAAAAAATATATAATTCAGTTTAACTGCGCATGATGTGTGATGCTAAGGGCATTTTTGCATTTTATTTTGTGGTTTTCACTATTGTATAACATAAAATGACATTTTAGGGCGCAGTTCATGTGATTTGCGAGAACTCGGCAGTGGTACACACCTCTCGGTGGTCTGGGTAGGACTAAGAGCGATTGTTAGAATTATCACAATCTGAGCGCTTCAATTTTAGAGCCGGTGTAGCATATCTTTACTTATTATATCATTGTTTCTCACTACATCTGTAACGGAGTTATGTTCGGTTGTATAATGTTTTCTCACGAACTTCTGTCACCGTTCGCCCCACTTTTACTCATCACATTTTGATGCGCCACCTAGTTGCAATGCGTAACGAAATCTTGTAAACCGCTACACTATTATGAATGCAGATGAACTAATATCATTAATTGAGTAATGCGAAAGGAATCAACTAATCTAGTAATTGGAGTTCGAGGCCAACAAAACTACGACAGATGCGTTATTGTCAAATCCGTCAGTCTCTTATGTCATTGTCAAATAAAGTTTTCAGGTTTCCACAACCTTTTTGTTATTTAATTTATTTATTTAAAATAATTCCTAATAAAAACATTATATACCTGTGTAATGTTTGTACGCCTTTTTGTTTAATATGGCTGTCACAACTAGGATTTTCTTAAAAACACGTAAATACCTAAAAACTTTTCTTTTCTCTTAACTAACATTGATATGACAAAATTGTCTTGTAAAGAACTTAAAATGATAAGAGCCAACGTTTCAAAGCCTATTTTAAAAAGAAGTTGAATTACCAGTGAACACATACGACAGCGTGCCATATTTGTTAAGACAGTAGGTATGGTTAAATTAGTAAGCAGTATAAGTACTATACTATTAGGTACTAAGCAGTTTTAACCCGTAATAAGGCAGGGGTGCCTTATTACGGGTTAAAGTTATGGGAAAGAAATTTGGAAATGTAAAATGAAAGCATTTTTTGTATTTTATTTTTTATTTGTCTTCATCACTTATCCTCCTGAGTCCTGGGTAAAAATCAAGTACACTCCCATAAAAGCCGAGAGTCCTTTATAACACCATCAGTGTTGAGTCCTGAACTTACTGTCGCTTATTTTAAGGTTTAAAATGAGTTTGTCACATTTTTGTTGAAACAAAGTTGGTTATATATTATAGTCTAAGAGGTATATTTTAAGCATTTCTTTTACAAATTATTTGGGCGTCATTAAGGCCTCTCGGCTTTTATGAGAGTGTACTCGATTTTTACCCAGGACTCAGGAGGATAAGTGATGAAGAAGACAAATAAAAAATAAAATACAAAAAATGCTTTCATTTTACACTTCCAAATTTCTTTCCCATAATTATAACCAGTAATAAGGCACCCCTGCCTTATTACGGGTTAAAACTGCTTAGTAATAGTATAGTATCCTCCTGAGGCCTAGTGACGTCACTTACTTCAACCGAATTTTAACTTTGACACTATATCTATAAAGTCAAAATGTTATGTAATATATATATGACTCAGGGCCTCACGAGGGTATAGTACTTATACTGCTTTGTAATTTAACCATACCTACCTTTTAATTTATGTGTAGTTAAATTGCTGTACCAAATGTTATTAACACCTGAGGTGATACCAGCGCAATACCAACTTTGTTACTAATAATTGCGGATAATTAAGTTTTTATTAAAATGTCTTATATTTACGTGAAAATAAGTAAATAATATTGTTTCTATAAATTAAAGAATTAAAGGTACCAATAAATAACATATCTCAACGTCTGTTTTTAGAAAATAAGGATTTACTATTGTAAGAACATTTTATTGTTGTGGCAATATTTTCGTAGATTCTTTGGCCTCGAACTCCAGTTACTAGTATAGGGCATGCAATCATTGGATTCAAATGTATGCACGGGATTTTATAATGACAAAACCCGTGATTTCATACAAATGTATCCCGGGATGTATGCATCAACCATTTGGTTTAAATCTATCTGTAGGTATACGATAATATGTATGAATTGACGTGTTACCTCCCTGTTAGACTTATGTTCGAAATCACAAGTGCGAGAGTGAGGCAACACTTGGATCGCGGTAGGTGCCCTGTTCGGAAAAAAAATAAGTAAAAAAAGTTTTAAGTTAAACGGTTTTTATTGCACCAAAAACGAGAAAATAAAAATTAGTTGTAACTAACCGTAGATGCTACTTTCTGTAGATTAGTCACGTGAAACTATTATCACTATAGTCTTCCCAAGTCGGATGCTGAAAACCACGTTTAGCCTCTATCTCAGTGGATTAAGCGTTAATCGGAAACTTTTACCAAACTGAAATAAAAACGTGGGGCGTTCGCAATTGTGTTTAAGTCACTATAGTTATTTAAGAACACACATATAAATCAAGACAGCAATAGTGTAATAAGTTTTGTTCTGGCCTTGATAAAAGTTATTTACCTCTGTAGAAGTGTTGGAACAGATGGATGATTAATTGCAAAATTAAAGCTACAATTACATATTTTGAACTTGTGTGTTTCTTTATAATAACGCCCCACGTTTTTATTTTAGTTTGGTAAAAGTTTCCGATTAGGTAACGCTTAATCCACTGACATAGAGGCTAAACGTGGTTTTCAGCATCCGACTTGGGAAGACTATAGTGATAATAGTTTCACGTGACTAATCTACAGAAAGTAGCATCTACGGTTAGTTACAACTAATTTTTATTTTCTCGTTTTTGGTGCAATAAAAACCGTTTAACTTAAAACTTTTTTTACTTATTTTATTTTCAAGTTTTTAGTGCAATTGTTAATTTAATTTCCGATACTATACCTACTTAAACTAGATCAAAGATGTTGTTTGTAATATGGAATTCAATTATGCATGCTAGCGTTTAACTCTCGCGCTTTGATCACGACACATATGTAAACGTAATGGACATTATTTTATGTGTAATGAGAGGGGAATCCCTGCTGAATAGATATTTTTAGAAATCCGACACTAAAAAAATGTCAGCCTTAATGCCCGAAGTGTCTCAAGTGGATGTGTTATTCATACAATACCTTAGATAACAGAGAGATCTGACAATAAGGAATATATATCAACGACTTTGGTTTATTGAGAAAATCAAGTTTACATTTTTATATTGTACACATTATACAAGTCGAATTTCGAGACTATAAAATATAAACTCATACTGTCAGTCGACCATCAGCTGGAGGGCCGCAGGCCCGATGGCTCACCCTACGCGAACCATGCACTCACGCTGCCACTCTATCAGCTGGAGGACCGAAGGCCGGACGGCTCGCCCTACGCTACGCGAACCACTCACGCTGTTACTCTATCAGCTGGAGGGCCGAAGGCCCGACGGCTCGCCCTACGCTACGCAATCCACTCACGCTGTCACTCTATCAGCTGGAGGGCCGCAGGCCCGACGGCTCGCCCTACGCTACGCGAACCACTCACGCTGTCACTCTATCAGCTGGAGGGCCACAGGCCCGACGGCTCGCCCTACGTGATCCACTCACGCTGTCACTCTATCAGCTGGAGGGCCGAAGGCCCTACGGCTCGCCCTACGCGAACCACTCACGCTGTCACTCTATCAGCTGGAGGGCCGAAGGCCCGACGGCTTGCCCTACGCTACGCAATCCACTCACGCTATCACTCTATCAGCTGGAGGGCCGCAGGCCCGACGGCTCACCCTACGCGATTCACTCACGCTGTCACTCTATCAGCTGGAGGGCTGAAGGCCCGACGGCTTGCCCTACGCGAACCACTCACGCTGTCACTCTATCACCTGGAGGGCCGAAGGCCCGACGGCTTACCCTACGCGATTCACTCACGCTGACACTCTATCAGCTGGAGGGCCGAAGGCCCGACGGCTCACCCTACGCGAACCACTCACGCTGTCACTCTATCAGCTGGAGGGCCGCAGGCCCGACGGCTCACCCTACGCGAACCACTCACGCTGTCACTCTATCAGCTGGAGGGCCGCAGGCCCGATGGCTCATCCTACGCGATCCACTCACGCTGTTACTCTAACAGCCAGAGGGCCGCAGGCCCGACGGCCTGCCCTACGCTAACCACTCACGCTGTTAGTCTATCAGCCGGACCCAACAGCTCGCCCTACGCTAACCACTCACGCTGTCCGTCTATCGGCCGGAGGGCCGCAGGAAGTGGCAGCGAGCGGGGCTCGTTGCGCGTGAACCGATAGCCGTTGGGGCGGTAAAGTTCTCGAGTGGCAGTCACGTACCGGAAGGCGTAGCGTGGGTAGGCCCTCCACAAGATGGACTCATGACCTGGTGAAGGTCGCTGGATGCGGGTGGTACAGGGCTGGTCCTTGTGGCAATCTTTGGGGGAGGCCTATATTCATTCACCAGTGAACGTCTTTCGGCTGATATGATGATAATAATGAAATCCGTATGTTTCTACCAAATATCTAAAACAATGCTTAAAAATCTATATATCGCTAAACCTAGCGGTTGTGGCAGGCAGTAACACTGGAGTATCAGATTTGAGGAGTTGGACGCTAGTATTAAATTCACATGTTTGTACTTAATATCTAAAGAACTTCTTTAAAATCATATATCGATAAAAGATAAAATTTGTGGTTATTGTAGGCAGTACTGCAGCATCAGGAGTGAGGAGTTGAAGGTCAAGATCAGGCTGTTAGTATTTGATTATGCCAAACATGCTATACATTCATTTTCACGTGTCTAACACTCTCGGTTAAGGTAAGCAGTACGTCTGCAGCATCAGGGTTTGAGGATACAAGGATATAAATATTATAATATTGCATTGTCATGGGGACTTGATAAGAGTTCCAAATTTTATTGATTTCGGTGCAGTAGAAGTGGTCGAAAAATTGATCACAAGATTTGAAGCATCGACGACAGTTGATACGCGGTGAAGTTAATAAAAACCGTTTAAAGAATGGCAACAGAAAAGAGCGAAGAGATTATGATTTCCCATTTTCCACGTGGCACCTGGCCGCGAACTTCGAAATTCGTGCATTTCGAGGATTTGTCTCTGTCAAGCCAACGCCGGCGTTATTAAGAGTGACAGATAAATCCTTGAAATTTGCGGATTTTATTGTTCGAATTTATTGTATATCCTAATATAAATCGTAATGGCACAACTTTGAAGGAAAAGCCACTAATGACTCTATAATCCTGACTCCAGCAATTTTGTAGAAACACGGTATTGTCAATGTAAAAAAAAACTTATCAGCCTTGCGCGCCCATAATATATTATAAGAATAATGAATAACTAGCTATCCCCAATTTTCGGGACCATGACCATATCCTTCGAAATGTGGGTAACCACCTTGTAATTTTACATGAGAGCATGCAAAAAATCTTACAAAGTAACATAGTGTCTCAAAAGAAAACGATTCATAATAACATGTTAATGATTTATTCATCGATAATAAGGAAGTAAGTTCATAGCGCCGCAAAATCTTCCGGTTTAGGCATATGAGCTCTCGCCCTAGCACATCTATCCTCGTTTATACACAAACTCTTCCTCTTACAAGCGATCTCCTTCTCCAAATCCCCGCGGTATTTAATCAGCTGGCTCCTCACTGCTTCTGCCTCTCTCACCTGCCCGTTCAAAGCGTCAGCTTTCTCTTTCACCAGCTTGTGTTCAGCCATCAACGCATACTGCCCTTCATCCCTACAGTTCTCAGCATTAGGTCTTTCATAGTTTCTCGCGTGCAAACGCGTCTCAGACAATTTACAACGCTCATTCGCCTTTCTCAAAGATTCTTTCAGGTAATCTATCAAGTTTTCAATATCGGCAGTTTTCTTCAAGTTCTCCTTGAGGTTCTTCTCTAGGTGGGCGCAGCACTGCTGAGTGGCAGCGATCGACTCTGCCATCGCTAAGTTGGTTCTTTCCGCTTGCAGCTTTAAGTCCTGAGCTCCTCTCGTTATGGCTGTCATCAAGTGTCCTCTTAAATCCTCAGACTCGCGTCTGACGTCATCACAGTTTCCGACGCTTTCGCTACAATAATGCTTCCAGTACTCTAAACTGGTAGCGTTTTCAGGCCACCTCGCGACGCCGGAATGTGCAAGAATGAGAGAAGATTCTGGAGTCATGCTTAAGGCTTTTTTGTCCACTTTTAGACTTTGCATTTTATCGCTCCAATCTTGCTCGATAGAGGACTTGGCCGCTCTCAACTTCAACATTAGCTTTTCGACTTTGGCGAGAGTCTCATTGAAAACTCTCCGTATTTCGCCGACAATCGCCACTTCATTCACGAGTTCCTGCTCTGCGTCGTCTCGGACCAGGTCTGGTTCGTAGCGGCTCGTCCGAAGTTCGAGGCATTCCTTGGCAATAGCTTCAGGTAACATAAGGATCCGACAAGCGCCCTTTAGTTTCGACCTATATTCATCCAGTACATTAATTTCCTCGCTTATAGCGTGTTCTGCGGCTTCAACCTTCTTCTTCCACTTCGACAACTCCTTGACTCTTTTCTTTAAATTGTTGTTAGTGTTAGTATGAGCGTTGTCCATCTGCTCGAAAGTGTCTGCTATTTCTTTTTTGAATCTTTTCTCCGTCTCTATAGCTTTGTCGGTGGCTCTCGGTGTGAGGATGTACTCGTTGTTTTTCCTCCATTCTCCGGTGGAATACCTGGTGATGGAGTATTTGTCGACGACGGGTCGGACGCCGGTGATGCCGGCCTGCGGGGTCCAGTCGAGGTGTCCGGCTGCCCAGGGGCCGACGCCCATCATGCCGAGGAAGTCGCCGCTGGTGCTTTCTGTGGGCTGCGGGAGGTAGGCGGGGGGAGCGCCGGGGGGGAAGTGCTTAGGAGTGGGTGGCTGCACCTGACCCGGCACGTAGGGCCGCTCGTACGGGTTGGCATGCTGGCCGGATCCGGCCGCGGCATACTGTGACTGCTCAACGTACTTCCCTCTCTCAGATGGACAAATGTAAGGACAGTCTTTCATATTCGGTTCCCCTGATGCCATCTCAACGAAAATTTGGGGGTTTCACTAAATTTGTTAATAAAAATATATAAAATTAACTTAAAGCTAAAGAGTTGTCGGAAATTGACAAATTTATGACGTCCCGTTGTTTTTTTTTCGTAGTAACGTGCGACAATATGTTGTCAGTGTTACGTTATGAATCAAAAAGTTTCCTACACATGTTTTCTGGCCTTTCCTTTCCAAATAAAATATCAATAGAAAAATTAAGCGCTTCCCCACAGCTGGGCCAGCATCATGAGGAGTACGACGTACGACAACAACTCGTGGACTTCTCGCTGTTTCTTACAGTCAATCAAAAATCTGTTTTCCACTTTTCGACTCTAATCCGTGATAATAAAGTCGAAAAGTGGTAAACCACATTTTTTGCTGACTATGTAATTTACTATGTATCTATTGTGAAACAAATATCTCATCTCATCTAGAGTAAACTTACCATTTAATTATTCTATACCCCACAGTACTTCACTCTTAAGACCCCCAAAGATCTAGCAGCGATAGTCGATAACTGTACCAGTACAAGTACCCCGTGGGAGACTGGTAATGATTCCATTGTTTTTTCCTTCATATTGTTAAGTCACGCTATGGTGTAAGTGGGTAAGCTTTTGAGGTTTATTACTAGCTTCAAGTATAAAATTACGTGCCATAAGTACCGCGTCCGTAGATGGTGCAATTTCCATAATTCACAAAAACACGTATGCATTTATAAGTCAACAACAAAACAATGATAACATAATAAACATTTTCTAGTCAAATACTCAATTTAGCTGCTTGCCTCTTTACTAACAATATTAAGTAGAAGCTAGAAGACACAAACAGCTATTGAAAATGTGGTTTTTGCAATCCAACTACACTGAGTTAAAATATTAAACAGTTTTAATTTAACCCGATGACAATGCACATACTCTGCAATCTTTAAAATGCAACAATAGCAATTCAGTTCTCATCTTCGTCGAATGTTGATTACTTTAATCGGTGTTCGTTAAAACTCGTTTTCTAACAGTAAATTCAATAATGATGTCTCCAAGAAAACCACGGATGACGCCCAATTAAACCATTTGGTGACAGGTGCCACTGTTGTCAATATTACTGTGTCGCCTATTATAGGAGCCTATAGCCTATGGTTACCGCCGCTTACTGTAGAGCATACAAATGAAATGCCCTCACTTATATTCTAACCCGGATTTCCACTTCATTACCAAATAACCTGAATAGGTTTCGGATTAGACAGATTTCAATTGAAGTGTTTTTGGTCAGTTATCAGTCAAGTGCAAAAATATGTACCTATCGAAAGATTCGGACGAATCTTCTTAAGGTGCATGCAGACCAAAACAGCATTCGCTGTTCTATCCCCCACTCTACGAAATCAACGAATCACATTTCGTGTAACGATCGAATTTCGTAGAGTAGGGGGATAGAACAGCGAATGCTCTTTTGGTCTGCATGCACCTCTATGTTACGACGTTCTTATTTCACAGAATTTAAGTGCACTGGGACATATTATTAAGCAACATTGCCTTTGAATGTTCAGTCATCAATGTCATCTTCCTAGAAATCTCTTCATCATCATATTTTATTTCATATTTATTTATTGAATGTATTGTCATGTAGGTACAATAATAAAGGTGTTCAGTTGCATTTTTTTTGTCTCGTCTCTTTGTATCATTTTGAACATTCCCTCCAGGGCTACAAAGTTGAATTCTTAAATTGTTTGATTTGCAAAAAGTTGAATGATGAAATCTAGATAATATAATAAATACAAATTAGTAGAATCAAGTTGGGTACTTAAGTGAACCAGAGGGCCAACTGAAACACTTCATACAAATTCCAGAAATGAACGCAAAGTCGCAAAGCAAATATTTCGAGGACATTGCCTCTTCGGCGGTTAACGGTTAACCAATGCATAAACAGATTATAAAATGTCAAGAGTACGTTCCGCAAGCGAGAGTGAAAGGCGCGGGATCTTGTAATAGGAAGGAAGTGTGGTTAGGCTCCAATGCGCGTAATGTCGGTATAATAACATGGATAACCTTAAGTGGGTAGTGTGAAAGTCAATTTAGAATAGTATAGATCTATGAAACGATATTCATTTGAAATGGGTCCTGCTATGCTATTCTCTTATTCACACATTCGACGCTGCGGTCGTCAACGAGCTCGACGTCGAGACACTAAAATCCTAGCTGTTTTATTTGACATTAGGAATCGAGGCTGTGAGCGAGGTTGTGGGGGAGTTCGTCGCTGTTTTTCGTTATAGAATACGAAGTTCGTACATTAAACGTCAAACTCTCGACGCAGTATAGTTCCAGCTCACGCCGCATTCGTCGCCGAGCACTAGTGTCGTTTAAAGTACATTAGCGAATATCATTTTTAGGCTCGACGCTGCCGCAGCGCTGACACAGCGCTGGCGGTTTCCTTAGTGAATAACACTGCTGATTAAAGCTACAGTATCTCGCGGCAACATGGACTATCCGCATCCATCCCACTTTTGTAGTCTTACCCCCTTATTCATTCTTTTCAGTCTTATTAATATTTTTTGAAAGGGACACACAATACTCAGCGTGTCCTAAATTAGGAGACATTTATGAATAAGGGGGTAGGTAAGTATTTTATTAACAAAGACATGGAGTCCACCAGAATCCCCTAGCCTGATCCCCCAGGGGATTCTAATGAACTTCAAAGTTCATTAGAATCGCACAACAAACACAAAGACGGTAAATATGTCCCAGTGCACTCTAATTCTGTGTGATAAGAACGTCGTAACATATTTATGAAAGGATTCTTTCGATACTTATATTTGCACTTGACTGTACTAAGACTGCTAAGCCGACTACTAAGCCTACTGCTAAAACTATGCTTAAATTAGTTCTCAACACAGGTTAGTTAGATATCTAAGTGTCCCCAATATATTTTTTTGGACCATCTACTGCCCGCTACTTTTTCTGCAGGCTGCACACATAATAGCCGATTTTCTAAAAAAAAACGATCTATACGAGTAGGTATGTCCTTCCTCTTGTGTCACCAACGTTCAACAAAATCAGTTCACCAGTTTTAACGTGAAGAGGTAACACAAACTACAGACAAAGTTACTTTCACATTTAAAATATTAAGTCTCAATAAATGAATAAAACGGCAGATGTAGGTATAAAGAACGTCTATTAATTTAGATAAAATATCTAATAACCAGCTAGTTCCGAAGCAGACGGATAGTGCGAACGGATCATACCGCACCTGTCCCTGTCTATGTTCAACGACTTCCTCTTCGACGCTATATCCATCTCCAATTCGTTCCTCTTCTTCAGCAGGTCCCCTCGGACTCTCTCCGCGTTGTTCAGCTGCCCAAGAAGTGACGTCACCGTCTCGTGTATCGTCTTCACTTCATTTATCAATCCTAAGTGTGGTTGGTCCCTCACTGCCTCTCCGTGAGGCCTCCATTGATTCCTGTTGTCCAGTCTCGTCTGCGCCAACTTCATCGCAGCATCCATCTTCTGTATAGAATCCTTTAAATTGTCTATCAGAGTCTCCATGTCGGCGATTCTTTGGACCGTGTGCCGTAATGTCTCTTCCAACTTCGTGCACAACTCTGTAGTCAAAGCTACGGTCTCGGCTAAAGCCATGTCGGTTCTGTCAGCTTGGTTTCTAAGCTTCCTGCCTCCATTTACGAGGATAGCGTGGAGACTGCCTCTTAAATCACTAGATTTTTGCCTGGCGGCTTCCACCTCCTGGACATTCTCTCGGCAGAAATACTCCCAGTACTCTAACGGTGCTGAAAAATCCGCAAACCTTGTTGCTCCTGGTCTGAATAAAATTGTAGAAGATTTCGGCGTTAGTCCCAAATTAATAGTCTCTCCAGTATACGCCATGTTCTTGTCGCACCAATCGTATTCAATCCTATGCTTAGCAGCTTTGTTGATATTCATTTGCGCGTTAATGTTTTCAAGAGTCTTGGACAGAGTGGCTCTGACTTCACTGACCAGGTTCATTTCTTTGATCAATTCCTGCTCTGCTAGATCGGCAACTAAGTCTGGGACGAAACGGTTGGATCGAAGATCTAAGCACTCTTTGGATATCGCTTCAGGCAGCATGAGTACCCTCGATGCTCCTTTTAGTCGTTGCCGGTCGATTTCAAGCATTTCTACTTCATCAGCGATAGCTTTACATGCTTTTTCAACTTCGACTTTCCATCGGTAGATATCCTTTGCTTTCTGCTTTAGTCTTTTATTGTTTTCCAACTGGGTTTTATCGATGTTACCAAAGGCTTGCATTATAGCTGTTTTAGCGTTGTAGTCGACGATATTTGACTCAGTTATAGAAGAAGGGTCGAGTACACGTTCGTTGTGTTTCCTCCATTCGCTAAGAGAGTATCTGCTGATGGAGTATTTGTTGACGGAAGGTCTGGTGCCCGTCATGCTTCCTAGGGGGGTCCAGTCGACCTGCCCATCGTGCCCAGGTCTGAGGTTGGGCAGATACTCTTCACCCGACGGAGGAGGTTTTGTTGAAGGTGTCTCTTCTACATTCGCCGGAGTAGCCTCTGTTGGAGCTGTTTTAGCTACTTCTGGCTCTTTAGTTTCTTCTTTAGCCATCTCAACTTTTTTATAAGCGCCTATATCTGTGCAAACTTTGGGACATTTGGGATCTTCCGGAAATGAAGTTAAAGGCCGTTCTGCCATATTGATAACAAAATAAATAAGATTACGGTATAAAATTTGAAGGGGCACTGACAATATTTATATTGACTTGTCAAAAAATGTTTGTGCCTATTCCAAACACAGTTTTGTGCGGCATGGAGGTCGTTCATGTTAAAATGACTGTTGAAATAAAACCTTGTTTTATGTCGATATTTAGTCGCAACCTGTGGTAACATAGCATAAGTTACAAAGAATATAATACTCTAAAGAGTAACAAAAGCAATGTGGTTCAGTCGGCAGCAGAAAAAGTGAATTGCACTTTACGTTATAGCGGATAAGTGTCATAAGTTATATTATAACACGTAGCATAACTAGAAAATTAAGTACAACCGAACATACTGATACACCATTTCAATCTGTCCCTTTCACTCCAAGTCATTGGAGTCATTGGAGTGACAGAGACAAATGTTCGAAATTTGCGGTTTTCGAAATTCCTAGTAGGCATCTGAGGGCCTACTGTGAAGTGAACTGCTGTGAACTCCGATGGACATGTTGCCTCTTTGTCACACGTACGTACGAATTCTCAAGTACGAGAGAGAGGCAACGCCGGTCGTGGTTCTGTAGTCCTTAGAAATCGGCAGCAAGCTAGTCAAATCCGCAGACGCTAGATCGAAGGTGAACGTGTTTTAAAACTCGTTTTTTTGCGCGCATTTCTTAACTATTTAGCCATTCGCTGCTCATTTCAAGATACATCTTAATAACTGCAACTGTAGGTATTTTAACTGTTTTTAGACATTTACCCCCTTATTCATAAACGTCTTCTAACTAAATTAGGATGCCGTTAAGTATTGTTTGTCTCTTTCGGTCTTATCAATATGTCTATAAGAGCGAAAGGGACAAACAATTAGTAGCGGCTTGTTAAGTTAACAAACGTTTATGAATAAGGGGGTTATAATTATAACTTATAACACATATCCGCAATTACTTTTGCGGCTTGCTGTTGCTAAGTTAGCAGAGGTTTATGAATAAGGGGGTTAGTTTAAGGTGCATTCAGACCAAACGAACATTCGCTATTCTATCCCCCACTCTACGAAATCAACGAATCACGTTTCGCGTAACGATCGAATTTCGTAGAGTAGGGGGTTAGAGTAGCGTATGCTCGTTTGGTCTGAATGCACCTTAACAGCCTGTTCACACTAGCGATTCTTTTCGGCGATATCGCGGCGATTCCTATACAAACTCGCACGCGGCGATATCGCGGCGATGCGAGTTTGTATAGGAATCGCCGCGATATCGCCGTAGTGTGAAAAGGCTCTTAAAAGGCTCTCTGTGAAAGCCTCCTGAACATAAACGCTGTAGCTGTAAAAAGTTTTGAAATTATGTCAATCAACAGTTTAGTTTAATTTTCCTACAAATTATGTTGCTTGGATAATTAACATTTTAAAAGTAACTGCCGCGTTTATGCTAAGTAGGGCAGGTCTTTTACCTGTAACTCCTAAGCTAGACATTCCAGTACCTAGACCTACGAAATTCGTTCCAGTTTTGGGAATGAGAGTTTTTTTCGGAAACAAGTCTAACAATGACAATAAAATTTATTATTTAGGATGGGAAACACTAAAGTATCTAAATTTGTACATGAAGTACCAAGAATAGCAGCACTGCATGCGATGTTCTAAATTCTAAAGTATTTTCACACGTTCATGTAGTAATTATAAGCATCCATCTTATCTCGTTAGAATCGCTACCGTTTGCAAACAAACTTTTTCCGGCCGCATAGCGGTCTCGTGAACTCACGTATGAGGTCACGACTTGCGGACTTCTCACGTAGTCGTGTTCCGATATGACTAACACGACTTTTATGCATATTGAAGAGATAATTTTAAATCTTGAGATGCCTTCATGCTTGTAGGTATAAATGGCGGCAATCTAAACGCAAGAGAAAAACTACTGCGACTGAAGAACTCGTATCCATGGTTATGAACTCATAAAAAAAATAAAAAAAGTAGAAATACTCCACGCCAAAGTCTACTTAAACGTGTCATTTTTGGGAAATATTCATTTATGCACAACCTGGCAACACGTACCGCAAATACAAATGTAACGTTATTCTAATAATGTACTTATTATCTTGAGTCAATATTATTTTAATTACTTAGGTAATGTAGTTTTAATTTGTGGTTATTTAAAGTAGAGGCATCGTAAGAAGTCGTTTTTGACAGCTCACAATAGTGTAGTGAAACGCTCGATTTTACCGTCGTAAAATTTTCAGTCAAGTGCGAAAGGGCGTTAGATCTGGTACTTGCCATTAAAAAAATTTAATTAATAAAGTGTTCGGTAATCCGAACTAAAAAAGTGTTTGGTAATCTTACTTAGAATCATTAGCAGGCAGCGAAACTTTGGTGCCGGTGACGTCATAATGACGTAAAGTAGCATTTAGGCAGGATGTTTTATAGGACGGATAGGACGTGACCTATAGAGGAAATAGCAGCCACAACCTCTGTTAGCGAGAGATAGTAACTAGTGTCAAAACCAGTGTCAAAATTAAAAATCAAGTTCAACAATTAATAGCAGTAGGTAATCGGTGTCCAAATGTAATGCCAGGTCAAATAGTATCGGAGTCTGATATACAATATACGTAGGTAGTTTCACTTGGTAGTAATGTCAATGCAGAACTGGCAGTGGTTGAGACCATGAGCTTGGACGCGAGTTTGCCAGCCTGCAGCGATCCACTCCCAACCCACGTTGGTAAACTTGCGTGCTAGCTCAGAGGGCAATGTAGGTATGCCAAATAGAGAAATGCCGTATATACAGTATATAAAGTCACTAAAACCATTTATTAAAATCAGAGCACATCTAGGTGATAACGTAGTGGTACATAAATTATTATTCTACGAAATATAAAATTATACGTGATTTTATAACAATTTTGACATTTATCTGGTTGTCAAGTTCAACACAGTCTGTAAAGCCGCGTATCCACCGGGCACACGGGCTCGCGAGGACCTGTCGAAACCATAACAAACTTTTAGAAAATATGTGCGTCCTACTACTATAGCAATTATTCGTACCTCCATAAAAAAGGTTTACTTATTTATTTCGATTGACGTATCGATAAATTGCAGCAACAGTAGTAACATCACTATTCTGTACAGGCAACAATGAAGTTTGACATTTGCTCCATTATACTAACTGTCAACATTTACAGAACTTCATGTGCAAACAAACGTCAAAAACGACTTCTTACGATGCCTCTACTGTAGAGAGGTAAAGCGCAAGAATTATGGTGCGTACGTACCATTAATATGTAAGTGTTTCCTTTTTGCACAAGTTTGTAATAATATGGAGATTTTGTAATTCTTACATGACTTTAATGTGGCGTTTACCAATTAGGTATGTAACATATCCGTATCATGGTTTCTTTTTAAAATTGTTACACGATATGGACTGACATTTTGAGAACACGAACAGTACATAGATGCCTAGTAAATAAAAGTTAATGTAATCAATCATCATCGTTCGTTAAATCGATTACTAATGGGTACGGTCGGCTCTAATAATATGTATACGATTTTAATCCTTATGCCTTTGACATACGCTCCGAAATGTATACATATTATTAGACGTGACTGTACCTAGGAGTAGGTAGGTATATATAAAATCCAATTTTGAATTTACATTTATTTGATTGCTTTGAACGTTAAGTAGGTACGTACTTACGTAGGTATAACACCTCTTCTCGGTCAAATAATCTACGTAAGTAGGTAAGGTACCTATACACATGAATGCGATTGAGTATTCCACAGTAAGTTGGACAAACATTGCATCTAATTGGATTGCCAGGCGTAGGTATCTATATTATGTATTTATAGGTATTGTTAAGGTTTGTTGTTTGTTACATGATAGCTCTATAGGTATGTATTATTATAATCATAATCATAATCATTTATTTGCGTAAAATAAGAGTATACAATGTTGTTACATAAATATCATGAGTCCTTCTATTTAGCCACCTATGCAGCATGCAAATTTTTGTAGACTTAATCTAACTTAACCTAAATAATTATGTATGTCTGCTTTGTAGAAATTCTTTAACAGAATAAAATGTCGATGACAGCAACCATTTAAAAAGTTTATTTTTAGATATTCTGTACGGCAGTTCTTTTATGTCATCTGGTAAGTTATTATAAATACTTATACACATACAGTAGCAATTTTTCTTGAATGTAGCGGTTCTTTGCTTTTTATTAACAACAAGCCTATTAACATTTCTGGTGTTTCTTGGATAAACTTCATTGGCAGTGTTAAACAAGTTTGTATTTAATTTAACAAATTTACTGACTTCAAATATGTATAGACAAGGTAGCGGAAGGATATTCAGTTCTAGAAATAATGGCTTGCTAGGAGTTAACGGGCATACACCAGCTATAGCTCGAATGCATTTCTTTTGACAAATGAAAGCCTGCTGAATATCGGTTCCATTACCCCATAATACCAGGCCATAACGCAATACTGATACTACATAGCTATGATAGGCAGTTAACACTGTTTTTTGATCTGTAGTTTCACGTAGTCTAGTCAAAACAAAAACAAAGCTATTTATTCTATTACATACATATTCAATATGTCCATACCATTTTAAATCACTATCAACAATAAGGCCCAAAAATTTCACAACATTAGAATTATTCAAAATATGTCCATTATAATTAATATTCAATGTCAGATCAGATCTATTAAAATTCATATAATTCGTTTTCAATAAATTAATTTGCAAATTATTATGTTGAAGCCAGTTAATTATGGTAGATATTGTATTATTAACATTAATTTCATGATCAGTTGCCGATTCAGTCTTACTATTAGTGACAATTACTGATATGTCATCAGCATACAAAATGCATTTGTGTGGTGTAACTCTCGGTAAATCATTAATGTAAATTAAGAACAGTAATGGGCCCAGTACGCTCCCCTGAGGAACGCCATAATTATTATATCTATAAGTGGATTTATAAACATCTACCATCTGTGAGCTATTGACACACTTGACTTCTACACACTGTTGTCTATTCTCTAGATACGATGCTATCCATTTCAGGGCTGGACCTCTGATGCCATGGTATTTTAATTTTGACAAAAGCAAGTCATGCGCAACGAAGTCAAATGCTTTTGACATGTCGAAAAATAGAGCAGTTGTAAAGCTCTGATTGTCATATTGAGTAGCACTTTCTTGTATTAAACGAAAGGTAGCAAGGGTGGTAGACTTTGATCGAAGAAACCCATGTTGCTCAGGTGCGATAATGTTAAATTTCTCAAAGAAACTAGTAAGCCTCAAATACATTGCCTTCTCGAATATCTTTGATATTATGGGTATTATCGTAATAGGGCGATAATTTTCAATATTCTGTCTTGAACCTTTCTTATGAATGGGTATAACAATGGACGTCTTTAGTTTCGTTGGAAAAATACCCGACTCTAACGTCAAATTCATAAGATAGGTCAAAACAGGCGCCAGTTCCTGAGAACATTGCTTGAGAATACGCGTCGCCAGGCCATCGTATCCCTCGGTATTTGTATTTTTTAGGGAGGTGATGATCCCGATCAACTCCTTTTCGCTGAAAGGATTTATAAAAATAGAATTGGTAATTATATTGCCAACAGCCGTATTAACAGTACAATAATTTAACCTATTTGTAGAATCTATGAAGAAGTTATTAAATGTCTCAGCAATTGTTACTGGTTCTGTTACAGTTTCATTACCAGTATTAATACTGTCAATGTACTGGTGTACAGTCGCAGACTCTACTTCACTTTTTATGATTTTCCAAGATGCCCTACATATATTTTTGCTATTTAAGACAAAAGCTTTATTTGCATTCTTTTGTGCACGTCTAATACATTTTTTAAATTTTTGGACATTTTCGTCTGAATAGTCTCTTTTAAGCAAGGTAACGGTTTTTTGTATTATGGGTCTTCTTCTAGGCTTATATGAAAACAATTGGGCAGTGTCATGGTCGGATAAACCCAGCGGAATAACTGTTCCGGTACCTTGCTTAATATTACTGAAAATGTGATCTAGGCACGCGTTTTGTCGTGTCGGAAGATTTATGTAATCATACAAATTATAATTTTTGATGATATTGGATAATTCTGAAGTATACTTGTCGAAGGCGTTCGACTGCGTGGATCATCAGACTTTATTCATCACATCAGCCGAAAGACGTCCACTGCTGAACATAGGCCTCCCCCAAAGATTGCCACAATGACCGGTCCTGCGCCACCCGCATCCAGTGGACTCCTGCGACCTTCACCAGGTCATCGGTCCACCTTGTGGGGGGCCTACCCACGCTACGTCTTCCGGTACGTGGCCGCCACTCAAGAACCTATTTACAGACTTTATTAACTAAATTAAATTATTACGGGGTTGAAGGTCTGGCTCTGGAGCTGTTGCGGTCATACTTGCTTGGTAGACATCAGAAAGTTTTTGTAAATGGTGTTAGCTCTGTAGGTTCACAGGTTAAGACAGGGGTCCCTCAGGGGTCTTCCTGTTTCTCATTTACGTGAATGACCTTCCATTCATGGCCGAACATCTCGCTAAAATTGTATTGTTTGCCGATGACACTTCACTTGTATTTCGTTGGAACAGAGATTCACGCAGTGCAGCCACTATTAACAGTGCTATGGAACAGGTCCATGAATGGTTTACTGCCAACAATCTAGTCTTGAATGCCAAAAAAACTAAGTGTGTACATTTTAAGCTCCCTAATGTTAGAAACGAAGTGCAGGGACTGTCAATTGGCAACCAATCATTAGAAATCATAGATGAAACAGTATTTTTAGGAATCACGGTTGACAAAAACTTACAATGGGGCCCTCATATTACTGCTGTCTGTAAGCGGCTAAGTTCAGCCGTATATGCAATAAAAAGGATAAGGCAGATAGCCGATTCAGATGCCGCCAAGTTGGCGTATTATGGTTACTTCCATAGCATAATGTGTTACGGGCTATTGCTTTGGGGTAGAGCTGCTGACGTGGAGGCTGTTTTCATCTGGCAAAAAAGTGCAGTGCGTGCCATATTCGGTTATCGACACCATACGCCCATGAAGGAAATATTTAAATCAACAAATATAATGACATTGCCCAGTCAATATATCTATGAAAATATAATGTACGTTAGAAAAAACCTGCCTTATTTTAGGAAAAAATGCGACGTACACAATGTTAATACAAGAAACAAAAATAACTTAATAGATATAAAGACTAGACTAAGTAAGGTGCGAAAATCTTTTATGGGGCTGTGTGCTCGCTACTATAACAAGTTACCTGACGAAATAAAAAATCTAACAGAACGTAAATTTAAAAAATCATAAAGGAAACATTAATTAAAAAAGCCTATTACAGACTGGACGACTACTTAACTGATAAATATGTGTGGATGAATGAATTGTCGAACGCTAAAAATTTGTATCCCTAAGTGATACCTACCTCTAGACTTATTTTTATACTTTAATTACTGTGTAATTTACCTATGTTTAATACTTATTTAAATTATTATGTACCTGACCTTCAAAAAGTGTTCCATGTGAATCTATTTTGAATAAAAGCATTATGATTATGATTATGATTATATTTGTTGGTCTTTAGAGTGTTGATGTTACCGTGTTGATGTTATGTTGTGAGTGTTATATTACTACATACTTGCCTTTAATCTTGTTAGAATGTAGGTACCTACAACTGCGTGTGATAATATCAACAAGTTAGTATTAAACAGTTTACGAAATGTACAGGAACTTGCAGTTTAGATTTTATATCGATTTTCATTTAATATGCGTCCGATAGGCAGGGCTAATTAACATTCTAGTTACTAAGTTGTTAAATGTTATCTAATTGCAGTGGCATTTCTGTATTAATATTGGCAAGTATTTATACTGCAGCCTCAATGTGTAATGCTCAGAGTAGATGGACTGAGTCAGGGATCAAAAATGTGGGAATCTAGTTTGCCACACCTGCTTTAACCGGATGTTAGAGCATACACCTGTCTGCATAATAAAACAAAAATGTTCTCAGGATAACAGTTAAACAGAATTTTGTCTTAAGTACATTTTATCTTAGTGCACATTTTACGTTTTTTTTATAACTGAGCTTTAGCTAAATCTATAGATATAAAATGGCCTTTCGCACAGCGCTGTATATTTATCTCTTATTACGCAGGCTTTGCCGTGAATTAAATGTCTTGGGTGGCTGTCACTTAGGACCTTGACTTGTATCTTTTATTTTAACAATGGTTAACAAAGGCTCACGATTCAGGTTAGTTTGCCAATTGGTACCAGTACTTCCTTCCAGTAGAAATTTGCTAACTTAGATATGATTGATCTAAGGAAGGACCATACGGTTTTGTAGTTTTTGTACTTTTCCCTCTAAATATTGCTTAAGTACTTTCACATCACGTGTCCTTGGTCATTCATCTTTACTTACCAGACAAAAGTTGCAGCCAACCGCAGATGTGGAACACGGTTGTTGATTGACAGAAGAAGAATAGCAACATGGTGCAGATGGTAAACAAGGCTGTTGCGACAGCGATACACACGAGGGCTGTCGCTATCTTAAAGACAAGCCCATTTATTGAGAAGAAGTCGTCCAGCCGCCCTTTACAGTCTTCCAAGGCATCGTCTGTCCTGCAAACTTGCCAAAGGCCAAACTTCCTCGGGTATTCAGTCTCTAAATCACCAATCCACTCTGGAGTAACAAATGCCACAACGGTGATTATCGCGTAGCAGATCGTAAAAATCGCCCAAAGTACACCAATAGCTTTCGAATTTCTGACATAGTTTGTCGCGTACAAATGTGACGAATCCACGTACTCGATCTTAGAACCCATTATGCTGGATTTATTTCACAACACTTAAACTTGTGACACTTTAACACATATTTATGTTATTGGGAATGTTATAATGTCTGTTCTGAAGTTGCACTGTTTCCATTCATGTCTATAAGGCAAAGCCGAGGACGCGAGAAACACGACACTACACGGACGCAGCGAAATACTAACCCGCGCAAGGCGAACACAACCTCTCGCCGCGCGCCATTCCGCTGAGTGGGGATAAAGGCGCAAGCTTGACCTATTGACTCTTCTATAATCCCATTTCAAAAGGTTGCTTATTGTTTAAAGTTCGTACTTCTATGAGATCTTATATGATTTATGACCTATGTTACACATTACGAAATATGTTGCTTTAATATAATTTGTTAAATTTGTATTAACTTGTTTATTAAAATATAAATAAAACAACTTAGCGCTTACTAGCGACATCTCGATTAAGTATGTGTCTAGGATAGATAGATGCAACTAGTGACATCTAGCGTGATCTATGAATTTCATTTACATCCCTCATAGTTGTCAAGTTTAGCACTTATAGCGACATCTAATGTTGGTGAATGAAATACATAATCATATTGAAAAAGTAGCTTAAACTTTGCTACACATTTAATTTAAATGTTGTTGAATTTTAAATACATAAAATTTTATCGTTTTCATTCAAACTGCAATTTTTAATACATTTTAGTCACTCAACAAGCTTACTGAACATTTCTGCCCGTCTACTTAAACCTTCTCTCAATTTGACAGTTCCGTAACCGAAGTGAAAGAAAATGTACATACAATTATAATTGCATTTCAGAGCGAAATGTTTGTTTTCGCTAACATTTTATGCATATTTTAAGCGAAATCCTTTCATTTCATGTTACTAATTAACATTTACTCTCACCATATCAGTGTTCGGGAGTGCATAGATATCATGTGAAATACGTAAAAGTGGTAAAAGAGGCAAAATGTCGGGAAAAGACAAATGGGTCCGCCGGTTTTCGGTTGACGAGACGGCGAAGCATAAAAATGGTTTTACCATTTATAAAATAACTTCAGTGGTAAGTGTTATTTAAAGAGTTATTATTCGTGATTTTACGAATAATAGCTTGTAGCTATAATTTTATAGTTTGTAACGTTTTTCGACTCATTATCAGATGTAGATCGGTAACAGTTTCCTGGAAGTTGGCTTTTCCTCTTTTGGCTATTATTATTTTTATTACTTACCGTTCGTTGAAGCTGGTATTATATTTGTTATATTTGTGGTGGCACACTGTTTCATAGACAGAAGTTTCATAGAATTTCGTTTCACAGAAATTTGTTCATATATTATTTGGATCATATACTTTCTGTTCCAATATTATTGTTTCATAGACTATTCGATTGCTTAAAACATATTTCACAGACATTCAGTTCCATGTATATTGCTATCTAACTTTTTTACTTTACAAAGTAACCAAACACTAGAATTACATTTCATGTATTTTTGTTTTGTAGGCACTTATTTCATAGATTGTTGTTTTATAGTTACTAGTTTATATAATATTTAGTTCCACTATTTACTTTATTGCATAGTGATATTCTTACCTAATGAGTCATATTTCATGTAAGTATTTTGTTTCTTATACACTGATTCGCCCTCCCTCTGAAAAAACCAAACTGCTACCAGATAAAGTAGGTAGATTGTAGGCAAAGTAGGTTAGGTAGGAATAGGTTAGGTTAGGTTAGTTAGCTTTTCAATCTGTTCTAGCCTCGAAACCTAACCAATCCAAGTAATATATCAGGGTAAAACCGACTTGGATTGGTTAGGTTTCGAGCGTAGTTTCCCGGATAAATAAAATACCAACTTACTTTTAATTAATTGTTTACGTATCGTCATCCTTGCGAAACCAAAAAAAGGGGGGGACGGGGAGGCGAAGCCCCCCACAAGGGGGGCTCGGGGGGCGGAGCCCCCCGCATTAAAAAACAACAAATTTGTACCTCCCCTGCTCTAACCTGGATAGGTTCGTTAGGTACCTTTTATCCCTTAGAGCAGAAATAGAAGCCCCGCGCAGCGGGGCTTCGTCGACCGGTTCCCAGGTCTGAATCGCTTACTAAAATTCTTTGGACAAAGGTATTTCTTTTGTATTTGTATAATGGTATGTAATGATAATTCTATAGTTTAATTATGACTGAATAAAAAATATTAAGTTTGATACAATGACAAACATCATTCTATGAATATTCAGTTTTTGAAACAACTGTTCTAGACAAAAAATACTATACGAATTAATAATATTTGATTGAATACGCTATGAAATGAAATTCTA
Source organism: Thaumatotibia leucotreta (assembly GCA_025490895.1). Classification (NCBI taxonomy): domain Eukaryota; kingdom Metazoa; phylum Arthropoda; class Insecta; order Lepidoptera; family Tortricidae; genus Thaumatotibia; species Thaumatotibia leucotreta. The sequence continues at coordinate 5,656 of JALPQI010005049.1, read as the reverse complement.
AGAACTACATATCTGAACAATAAAAAATATACAAAACCAGATTATACAATGTAAGAGCTCTGAAAAATGATCATTCTGTGAAATGAAAATACGAGAAACATTTTCTATGAACCAATATTCTGCGAAAATGTTGTCTATGAAACAACATACAACCTATATTTGTACATATGCTAAAGAACTATAATATCAATTCAATGTCACATTTTCTATAACTTAGTTTGTCTTAGTTTCATATTAATTGCATAAACAAATGAAAACAACATTCAAAGATTACGCATTTTAAATGTTTCTGAAATATTTATTTACAAAATTGACAATAAGTAATTGTTATTCTGTTTATTTTTCTTGGAAACATATGGTAAGAAAAAACTAGGTGCATAATATCCTTTATTTATGATTATATTAAAGAAGTTCTGATCCTAGAAGTTAGCATACAGTAGCTATATTTAATTAAAAACGCAGCTCTTTGCATGGGAAAATTATTACCAAAAAATGTAAGTATCAAGTTTGTTCAATTTAATGTTACACAAAATAAAAGCCAGGTTATTTTATGGTTTAGTGTAAAGTATAAACTAATAGTGTATTATTCACCATTTCGGTTCTATCCCTTAGAGACAAATATGGTGCAGTCCACACTTGTATAGTAAATAAAGATATAACTTCAATTATATTGGTAACTGGTAACATATTTACTGGAAGCCGTTAACCAGTAACTATTGCACAATGTGTCAGATGAGTCACAATATTTGCGCATTGAACATGCATGAATATAGATCACTTCATTAAAAGGTGTGTTGGATATTGTTCTAGTTATTATAAATAATCTGTCATCTGTTTTCACACGTCTACTTAGACTGAATATATTAAGGGATACACTATTTGTTATTTAAGATCTTTTGTTACCATATGATCATTGTGAATAAATGATTTCATTTCATTTCATTAATAAAATAGCTCTTATTTCTACTTACAAGTCAAAGTCATAGTCAAATTATTCTTTATTCAAATTTATTTCGCATAGCAACAAACTCTTGATTGGTCTAAGTTAACATAAAATTAAAACTACTTCCGGTAATAACCCTACAACACTGACCAGAGAAGAACTGGTAAGAAGTAAAGTAAATGTCTACTACAAGTAAATTATTCTATTACTTCTGAGTCGTAGCCTCATGTCTGAGGGACGTGACTCCTCTGAGATATTATTCTTCCTGTTACTGCTCTCCAGGCCGTTCAATGTCCGGCCATATGAATGGAGTGAAGTTTGGGTTATATTTTGGACCACATCCGTCCATCTACTGGGTGCGCGCACCCTACTTCTTAGTCCATCAACACTTTCCGTAATAATGCGCTTTTCTATCGCATCCCCACCACGTTTGATTGTGTGGCCGAAGAATTTGTGGACTCTTTGGATGCAAATGTCAGATTGTAATGTTGAATGTATTCTATTACAGTTGTTTCCAATTGACGCCCCAGAAGCGGTGACAGTGGTGTCAGTGTGGAAGCGCTACAGCGACGTCCGGAGGCTCCACCGCAGCATGTGTGCCTTGCACGCCGGACTGCATCTCCCGAACCGAGGCACCTGCACTCTGCCCAGCACTAGTTACTTCCGACGCTTTCAGAAAGAGGTCAGTCCTGAGAGTTAGAACTACATCTGTTCTGGAATCAACACATGTTGCTGTTATACTTACATCCATACATCATCAGTTACTAGGCGTGTAGACGCATTAGGAGGTAAATTGATTGAATTTGACACAGTGGATTGGATCGCAGTAATCTGTCCACTATGATGACACTGCTGACATCAATCTGCTATCAAAGAATGGTCAGTGACACTTCACTTCCTTAGTCGACTCTTACAACACCCGCAAGAAGAGTTGGGGTGGTGATAAATTTATGCACATAGACATAGTAGACCAGTGTAGGCCCTGCTACACAAAAGTGGTGTTGATCTTTAATCTTAGGAGACCATCTATCGATTTTTAATTAATTAATATTGGCCTTTACGGATTTTGGGAAAAACTTACAAAATACATAAGAAAAGGCGTTTTCGATAAAGTTTTTTTATGCCAATCGTTCAACAGACACGCTATCGCGTTCGCCAATCCGATTGTCCCTTCTAAAGGTGCATTCAGACCGAACTAGCATTCGCTATTCTATCCCCCACTCTACGAAATCAACAAATCACGTTTTGTGTAACGATCGAATTTCGTAGAGTGGGGGGATAGAATAGCGAATGCTGGCTTGGTCTGAATGACTTAGTGCGTCCATATTACGCATAGCTAATAGGAAAGGCATAAGCCCAGCAGTGGACTGAGATTTGATGAATGATGATGAATGACAACTGTACAACCTAATCTAAGGCACTGGTCTCACCGCGAGCTACTAAGCTATGAACTATCGGCTATAAACACGAACAAAAGATACGCACTCCCGTGTAAATAAAAGAGACACGACTATACTCGCCCAGCTATCAGCTATCACCGCCGAGCGAGTGTCGCCGTGTCTCTTTTATTTACACGGGAGAGCGTATCTTTTGTTCGTGTTTATAGCTGATAGTTCATAGCTTAGTAGCTCGCGGTGAGACCAGTGCCTAACTGTAGATTTAATTATAATTGAAGAAGGAAGCGACAAACAAGGTCACCTGAATGATTTGAATGGAGCCATCGTACGTAACAATAACGAATAAGAAAAAACGATTTGTTTGAGTTTCTCGCAGTTTTTGCAGAGAAGTGCTTAGATTTTTCTTATTGGTTCTTATCTCGTAGCAGCAAGGTCGAGAAATGGTCATGTTGTGTGTTGGACTTTCGTTTTAGTCGTCAGTTAACTTGGTAATGAAGTGGTTGATTCTTTGATTTGAGTTTTTTTTTTTGATTAGATTTTTTCGATGAAGAGAATAAATATCCCTATAATTTTCTGAATGTAAGTAACGTTTATTAACTATAGAAAATGTTAACACAAACACAGTTTAGAACTTCTAGTGCTTTAGTGAAAGATATACTTATTTTGGGACTAGGTTGTTCCGTACATGTCTCCTGAATGTTTATTTACTTCATCAGCCTATGATAGTCCACTGCTGGACGTAGGCCTCTCCTATTAACGATATGGTCAGTGACACTTCAATCCCTTAGTCGACTCTTATGACACCCGCAGGACGAGTTGGGGTGGTGACAAATAACTGCCGTCACCACACGGCCGAATGTTTATTTATTATCTTGAAATAAAAGTTGTCGAAAATAACCGTGTAGATACTCGCAGATTTGTTTAAAATTAATCAATTCATGTACATAACTAGCGTTTTTTTCGAAAGACGTTATCAAAATAGCCAGTTTTCTAGAGTGAAAGAGAGCGGAACTTGCAACGGTGAGCTCGTAATAATGTTATATCTGCTTATGAATCTTATGATTTGTAAGATTTAGCGTTGAAAATGTCGGAAAAAATAAAATGGTTTTTATCGGGAATATATGAAAATTTTGTTTTTTTCCGTTATTTTCGGGTTTTTACAGAAATAATCAATATCATATCACTGTCACTTTTACTCCTTACCATCTATCTCAATTGACTTTGCTTCGATGACATCCCGTTATCCTGGTAAAAGTGAAAAGTAGATCCAATTCGCGTTGGTTTAGAGTTGAAAATTATAGTGGAAACGTTCATTGATTTTATCGAAAAAATCCGGAAAAAACAAGCTGTTTGGAAAGAATCGGGATTTAATCAGAAAATTTTCAACGCTAAGAATAAGTAATGGGGTTATTCGCGAATCGTCTAGAACGCAAAATGACAAGTGTGTTGTTTTGCCTACATTGCAGTTTGACCATCGAGAATAATGCCAAAACCTTAGATCGACTTGAAAGCAAATTACCCAACACGCAGAACGACAAGAACGCATTTTGCCTACTTTTGTCTTTTGTTTTTGCGAGTACAGTCACAAACAATCACTAGGTATAGGTAGGTTAGGTTCGTTAGGTATCTGCAAATGGCCGAAGGCCAAACTGCACAGAATAGGAGCCCCGCGTAAGCGGGGCTCGTCGATATCGCTTTAAAGTTATGACTTATGATAAAACGGAAAAAATACTGTAGACGTTTTGCGTTGTAAACCAGTTGCTGCTAACCCTTTGTATGCAAAAAATATATTTTCTACTTATTATCTGAAGGAATCATCAAAATTGGTGATTAATAACTAATGACCCACGCCATCTGGTTCATCTTTTGATTCTGTATCATTAAACTTTTGCACTCAACTGTTCAGACATTTTGCGTTTTAGTCATAGTGCTATGAAGGCAGTATACGAAGTAGGCATTTTGCGTTTTAGTCAATTTGAGATTTAGACCGATTGTACGTTGGGTAAACTGCAGTTTAGGCAAAACAACAAACTAGTCATTTTGCGTTCTAGACGATCCGCGAATAACCCAAGTAATGTTTGTTAGCACAAAACAAAAAGCTAGGTTACATTAACATTCTAATTTACATGTGAACAGTGAATTGCGCTAAAAGGTCTCCACTCAGCATGATGCCCCGCAGTGTATCCCTCAAGTGTAACTCACTACGTGACGCTGATTTTCAGTGCAGCCCATTTAATAGTAGAAGACACTATCATCTAGTATGACATCACAAAATACTGTATCTGGGTGAATCAACTTTTTTCTGTCTGTTATTGCCATGGTTGTTATTGCCATATGTTGGTCGCCTAAGTCACGCTGGTTTTATGCAAAATTATGCTACTTAAACTATGCAAACATACATTTTTCTGGAGTTAATAAGCCCTATCCTTAATGGGCTACCTACAGACATGCACTACTTGCATGTTTGCCTAATTTAAGAAGCATTTTGCGTAAAACCAACGTGACTCAGGCGACCGTAACCATGGCAATAACAGACAGAAAAAAGTTGATTCACCCCGACATTCAGTATTTTGACAATGATAAATATTACTTTTACCCGACATTTCTAAATTATAACATAATCTAAACTAAATCAAAGATTGTTTGTGGTATTTTGATGATATTTTAAAAATGCCAATGAATAAGTATTGCGTAATGCAATAAAGCGTTAGGTAACCTAGGGGAGTCGTAAACATGCAATGAGAAAAGTAATGAGCAATAAAAACGACTACTTATCGAAATGCAATTTTGTACCACAGCATACGAATCGCGTGGCCAATAAAATTGTAGAATGACACTAAGTATTTTGTCCGGTAACGATGTATCAAGTTAGAGAATTTTTTATAAAAGTCCCACTAAGATGCAATGTACGTCGTCCATCACTTAATTTGATAATAGTAACATTAGTAATACTAACATAAAATGAGAATCAGTTACTTAAATGAATGTGATACAATATAGGGTAGTTTAGCCGTTTCACCGGCCACTTTTGTTTTCGGCCTTTTTCATAGTAAATGTATGAAGCGTTGAGTGGCCGAGAACTAAATTTATTGGGCCAAAAACCCCCTAAACTACTACTGCGTGCTAAATCATTAAGATTATGAAAAAAAATCCTAATTTTAAATATTAGAAATAAGACTATGAAAACGGATTAACTCATTTTAACTTCATTCGCAGACCACGAACACTGTAAAGTGTTCGAAACGTCGGAATGAAGTTAAAATTAGTTAATATACGCGAGTTTATCCGTTTTCATAGTTTTATTTCATGTGTAATC
>JALPQI010005048.1:0-65749 GCA_025490895.1 Thaumatotibia leucotreta | reverse complement strand
AGGTTTTAAGCTAGTAAATTATAATTGCATTATAATTTGATACATTTTTAACTAGATAATTGAATTGCAGACTGAAATGAGTTTTGATAAACATCATTATATTAATATGTAGATCTCAGATACTAACTTCTGAATTTTATTCAAGTATTATTAAGGTCATATTTCATACAAATATAATGTTTCGGTAAGCCTAAGTCTCTATTATTATCTAGCACTGAGCCCGTGCTAACGCGTCGCGCACGCGGCATCCACACCAAATACAACAAATACCCTTGATTTTAATCGTATAATTATGTTTATAGGTAATATCCCTCATGGTAGTTTAAATTCAGTCATATTTCGTTTAATACTTACTCATATTTGACAAAGTCCGTCCACATCATAGTCATCCGGTCCCTCGTGTCCAGGTCACTTTGTTTATTGGTAAACCCGTAGAAATCCAGTATATATGCAGTTTGATCTCTGTGGCTAGCTCCTGTTATTCGGTCCATAAAGAAATGCTGGGTATTTAGACTTCCCACGTATGAAAACTCGTATAAATACAACGGTCTTTTGGAATTTTGTGCATGTAATTTAGCTGATTGTATGATGGAATATTTAAACATGGAATCAGAAAAATAATCTACATAACCCTTTAATGTGTCATATGATACTTCTTCACCCTTAAAATATTTATCTTTCACGTCTTTGATAAAACTTTCTTTCAGCCTATTATCATTGAATACTAAATCAGCTGGTAAAAAGTCTTCAAATTTTTCATTCATTTTTTCACTCCAATCGTCAAATTTTATAGACCTACTTAATCCTTCCATATTAGCAAATCCAGTCAGAATAGCCACTTGTTTGTTTTTACCATTTTTCATGATCTCTAAAGGTGATTCAGTCAAGAATGCTTCAATACCATCGTGAATATTTTCAATACAAGGTGCAAACCCAAACGTACTGTTGGTTAAAAAGAAATTATGACCACTTGTAGTTAAATTTCTAATGGGCGTTTCTAAATAAAATTCAGTTAAATCTTTAAGACTTCCTGTATCTTCAAAGCCAACTGAAATTGCCATATTTCTCGCAGTGTTTACTGGATCTCTGTTAATAGCAAAGGGAGATAGCGCTGATCCACTTTCAAGAATGACTTTATCAATTAATCCATCAGTAGTTGGAGACAAAGCCAGGAGTTCCGCCATTGCCGCTCCAACACTGAATCCAGCAACAGTCACTTTTTTAGGATCTCCACCAAACTTGGCGATATTTTTGTTAATCCACCTTAAAGCGGCTACCTGATCTTTTAAACCAGCATTACCAGGTACTTCTTTGTTGCCAAGGCAAGCGAATCCTAATGCGCCCAGTCTAAAATTGAAGCTGATGACGAGAACATCATGCCTTGCTAAGTAATGATACTGTGCCATATTTCCATTGCCACCGGAAAATGCTCCACTATGAATGTAAACTACAACTGGCACCAAATTATCTTCAGAGGCTATTTTGGGCACTAACAGATTCATGACGAGGCATTCTTCTTCGCCATCAACTATGGATTCTTCATCTACTGCTGTCAAGTAAGGTTGGAAACATCTCGTGCTTCTGACATTTGCTGGTTTTACTCCCCCCCATGGTTTCGGTGGTAAAGGAGCCTGAAAAGAGATTAATAAAACATACGTATTGTATGTACATTCAATACTATCTATTAAACTGTGGTTAATGAATAAGGGTTATTCCCACCTGATACCACCAACAGGTGGGAAAAAAATTCCCAGTTGTTACCACTGGTGTCAAGTTGGTGGTAACAGGTGGGAATAACCCATGAATAAGGTACAACCCATTTACGAGACCATACATGACATACATGTCTCGCAAGTGTAACATTGTATCTAATTTATTACGTTTTTTAAGGTTTTATAATTGAAATTGAAATACTCGTAAATTTCAATATCATGGGACATTTTAACATAAATTGTCCTAGTCCTATCATTAAAATCGAAATAGTACATTACGACACAAGTGCGAAAACATGAAATTTGAAACGAGCGGCGATGTTTTAAAACACGACCGACAGTGAGTGTATTAAATCGACACGAGTTACGAATTTTGTTCTTGTACGTGTCTCGTACGACGTTTTTTAGTACAGATGGCCCTCCGAAGTTTTGGAGCTGTCGTAAAATGACACACTTCTCGCACTAGAGCCTAAAAAGGTACCATCTGTACTAAAAAAGTCTTATTTTAAGGGTGCTAAGCAACAATACATGCAATGGATTAAAAGAGATGCATAGATACTTAAAAAAAAACATGAAGATGGAACATATATTTTTGTGATAAAAATCAACCAGGGTTTGAAAACTTTGCAGGCAGGGACTCTACCGAGTTACAGAGGCCGATAAATTAAAACTTACTAGGCGATACTGACATGTCAGATTTATAGGAACAGTCAGGGCGCTCACATTATCTGAGCAAGGCTCTAATGAGAGCGTTAGAGTGAAAGTTCAGATATTTCTGAGTGCCGCTCAGTCGCTCTGATATATCTGATGGCGACTGTATAAGAAAATAAGGCTTTAGCTTCAGTTCCCGCGTTAGGCCGGACTTACACCTGGGGCCTATTTCTCGAAAGCTTGTAACTTGTAATACAAGCGGAAGTTGATGTTAAAAAGAGACTTCCACTTGTATTACAAGTTACAAGCTTTTGAGAAACGGGCCTCTGCTAGTTTTTTGTAACTCCTTAAAAACTTACAGGCGTGATTCCTTTTTTTCAATAAATGCCTCCAACTTAACAAGCCGCAAAGTATTGGTTATCCTTTTCGCTTTGGTAAGACCGAAAATGACAAACAATACTTAGCGACGTTTATGAATAAGGGGGTAAGTTAACAAGCCGCTAAGTATGTTTGTCCCATTCTATCTTATACAGATATTCATGAGACCGAAATGAACAAACAATGCTTAGCGGCTTGCTAACTTATTAAACGTTCATGAATAAGGGGGTTAGTCCGGCACTTACCTGGAAGCGATATTTCCCCTTCGGTACACTCGCATACGGCACACCATAAAATTCGTAAAAATCGCCATTCCAATACTTTTCTCCTTGCACACTGCCTTCATCTAAAACAACTACTTTAGCTTCTTCTTTACCTAATATTGTACTAAATAAAAAACTTAATATTAAAATACGCAACATGCTTGTAAAAATCAGATTCTAGAGTGTTCTTATCAATAATTACGGTGGGTAACTGATACCGAGTTTTTATTATTGAATTGTTATCATAGGAAACTCCGTTATAGATAAAGATTAAAAGTTAATCCAAATCGTCGACTAATGTTATTATTTAACTTTGATTATAATTTACTCTCATTTTAATTCACTTCTCTCATTAATAACTAGGTACGTATATGTATTATGTATCCAACAGTGCAGCGTATTGTATGCAATTAAAGTTGCAATAAAATCGTATTACTTAATATAATATATAAGTTTGTCTTTTATTATCTCTTTCATTATACATATATATTTATTAGTTATTTTTCAAAATTAGAAAGGTTAAGATTATTGAAATAAATAAACTTATTGAACATATTGCGAAACTACAAATCAAATTATTTATTAACTAAATATTTTGATTTGTACTTTTAATTTTCCTCCAGTAGTCACACTACTTAATACTATATAAATTATAAATATTAGATGTCATATACCAAAGAAAAACGACCAAGATCACCTATGTCCGAGGTGGGGATCGAACCCACGTACTCAGCTTTCGCTTCTGATGCCTGTACCCCTCGGCCACTTGGTCTTAGCAACCACCGGTCAAATTTCTCGGGTATATGCAATCGCTTACAAGGCTAGGCGCCTTTGACCATTCTCTGAGGGTAAGCAATACATGCCTGCACCTCCTATTTAGAATACTTTACAGTTTTCTAGAATAGCTAGAGAGAACTGGTGCTGCCATCTATTGAACATATTGTGAAACTACAAATCAAATTATTTATTAACTAAATATTTTGATTTGTACTTTTAATTTTTCTCCAGTAGTCACACTACTTAATACTATATAAATTATAAATATTAGATATCATATACCAAAGAAAAACGACCAAGATCACCTATGTCCGAGGTGGGGATCGAACCCACGTACTCAGCTTTCGCGGCTGATGCCTGTACCCCTCGGCCACTCGGTCTTAGCAACCACCGGTCAAATTTCTCGGGTATATGCAATCGCTTACAAGGCTAGGCGCCTTTGACCATTCTCTGAGGGTAAGCAATACATGCCTGCACCTCCTATTTAGAATACTTTACAGTTTTCTAGAATAGCTAGAGAGAACTGGTGCTGCCATCTATTGAACATATTGTGAAACTACAAATCAAATTATTTATTAACTAAATATTTTGATTTGTACTTTTAATTTTTCTCCAGTAGTCACACTACTTAATACTATATAAATTATAAATATTAGATGTCATATACCAAAGAAAAACGACCAAGATCACCTATGTCCGAGGTGGGGATCGAACCCACGTACTCAGCTTTCGCGGCTGATGCCTGTACCCCTCGGCCACTCGGTCTTAGCAACCACCGGTCAAATTTCTCGGGTATATGCAATCGCTTACAAGGCTAGGCGCCTTTGACCATTCTCTGAGGGTAAGCAATACATGCCTGCACCTCCTATTTAGAATACTTTACAGTTTTCTAGAATAGCTAGAGAGAACTGGTGCTGCCATCTATTGAATATATTGCGAAACTACAAATCAAATTATTTATTAACTAAATATTTTGATTTGTACTTTTAAATTATAAATATTAGATGTCATATACCAAAGAAAAACGACCAAGATCACCTATGTCCGAGGTGGGTTGTACTTTTAATTTTTCTCCAGTAGTCACACTACTTAATACTATATAAATTATAAATATTAGATGTCATATACCAAAGAAAAACGACCAAGATCACCTATGTCCGAGGTGGGGATCGAACCCACGTACTCAGCTTTCGCGGCTGATGCCTGTACCCCTCGGCCACTCGGTCTTAGCAACCACCGGTCAAATTTCTCGGGTATATGCAATCGCTTACATTACAAGGCTAGGCGCCTTTGACCATTCTCTGAGGGTAAGCAATACATGCCTGCACCTCCTATTTAGAATACTTTACAGTTTTCTAGAATAGCTAGAGAGAACTGGTGCTGCCATCTATTGAACATATTGCGAAACTACAAATCAAACATACATACATAGGGGACATAGGTGATCTTGGTCGTTTTTCTTTGGTATATGACATCTAATATTTATAATTTAAAAAAACTTATATAAAAAAAATCTAAATTAAATAATAATCGAGCTTTTCACTTTGAGGGACACTCAATTAGCGGGAGATTAAAAAAAAAGCTTTATTGGCAGTCAGGTTGGTAACGACCAGTAAGCACAAAAATTCAATAAACACTATGTTTTGGTGTAAATTATATAATTTGATTAATTATAGGCGATTGTGTACTATAAAAGCGCCGATCAAGTTTCTAAAGATATCGTACTTAATTGTCGTTACAAACCTGACTGTAATTACGGTTTTTTAATCTCACTCTAATTGGGTGTTCTTAAAATTTAAAATGCTCAGGCACTGAAATATTTTCTCGCTATACGTATAGTAACATCGAGTGGCCTACATTTATGATTACAATAATAGTATACATGTATTTAAATCCATTCTCAAACTTTTAATATGAGGAATAATAATCACCGCAAAATGTCCGTCACATTAAAAAACCTTTCAGCGAGGCTTCAAAGGCGATTCATCTGAAATTCATTAATAATGTAGGTAAGCCAAGCCCCAAAACCATGGATGTGAAACGTGTTTTATTATACAGCAGAGGAAATAACACAGATAGGGAGTGCAAAATATATATTACCATAAGAAATCCGTTGCGGACACATTTCTGGTGTCCGGCGACCGAGTGGGTGCTTTTACATGGGACGACCCTTAACTAGGGCTCTCGGTCGTGCCCGGGTTTCGTGTACCCGTTTCGCTACCGGGAAACGGGTTTCTTACCCGTTTGCAACGTGTAATTAGGAACCGTGTATTTAAGACACGGGTACACACCGGTGTCTGTGTAGTGGCAAATCCGATATACTTTTTACTAAAAAAAACATAGGTTTTTATTCAATTGTAATGGATTCGCAGACTCTAGAACACTTGGAAACGTTTCTAAGTGGATCACCAGACACAAGCTTGGAAACTAGGGTGCTTCTTAGTTTTGCAATTTTGTAGGATGTTCAAACCAATAAAGGAGCTCTTTGCTCTCCCGCTTGCAATTTTCTATGAGGCACCCTCTCATTTTGTTATTTGATAAGTAAACCATATTAGTTTTTTTTTTAGGGGTCGCTACCGAAGTACGAAGTTCAAGAAAGGCAAAATGATTAGTCGTTTTTTTATTACTTCGGTAGCGACCCTTAATTTTTGGCTAAGCCTGTTGGTCTATTAATTATCCTAGTCTAGATCTTTAGATTATACCTTTAGTGTATTTTTAATTTCTTTGGACAGACGGACATAGCTAAACTAATAAGGGTTCCTAGTTTTATTATACAGCAAAGGAAATAACACAGAGAGACAAACTCATGTGGGTTGGAACGTTATTGTGTAACTACGTCCAAATGCAGGTATGAAAATGACAGATTCGAACGAAAAATTACGTGACCATTTTCATACATTATATTATACAGGGTGTTAACGGGGTCGTGATCCAAACTGTGAAAAACGTGTTAAGATGGTCTTTCTGAACAAGGTTTCCCATGGAACAAATATGAAAATCGCGAAAAAAATTTTACGGTTTTCATACCGACCGATGCGGAAGTGTTAATGATTTCCAGTATTGTTTCATAATGATGTAAACACATTCTCAAGGGATTAGTATGGATAATTGTATACATATTAATGAACTTGAACTCAATTAATTAAAAAAAAAGTACGATTTTTCTTATGGGTCCCTTGGGAAACTTTGTTCAGAAGGATCATCTTAACACGTTTTTCACAGTTTGGATCACGACCCCGTTAACACCCTGTATAATATTAAAACTTTTTCTCGGGGATCCTTATTCTTTTTCAATGACCTATTCAACGGTAACACTATAGAATTACTTACAGCAAAAAAAAATATATCATCTCCACTTTACTCCTAGGGGAGGTACTCGAAAAACATTTTTTTTCTATTTTTTATTCTACCACTTTTTCGATGTGATTAAAATGTATACCTGTTGTAGTACCAAATTGCAAATTTCTAGTACTAACGGCTACTGAGCTACGCTGCGGACAGACAAACGGACAGAGGGACACGGACATGGCGAAATTAAGGTTCCTAGTTTACTACGGAACCCTAAAACGGAGTTATAAATAGAGAAGGTAATGTGAACAGTGTACCGCTAATATTGTTTGTCCCTTTCGGTCTTATCAATATAACTGTATGAGCGAAAGGGACAAACAATACTCAGCCGGCTTGCTAAGTTAGCAGACGTTTATGAATAATGCCGCGGCCACGACATTGGTCTAAGGCGACCGGCGGCGAGCGAATCCATGAGTTGGAGCGGGATGCCGGTATGGGTACGAGCGGGAGCACGTATGATTTTCCGCTAAGCCGGTCGCCTTACGGCCCGGCCACGACATTGGTCTAAGGCGCCCAGCGGCGAGCGAATCCATGAGTTGAAGTGGGATGCCGATATGGGTACGAGAGGCAGCACCATACGTTTTCCGCTAAGCCGGTCGTCTTAGACCGATGTCGTGGCCACGGCGTTAGACCAATGTCGTGGCCGCGTCGTAAGGGGGTATAGTGAATACATTGGTCTCGGAATTTCCTCGAATCGTACCGTGTAAAAGCAGCAGCATGCCTCTTTATGCGGAATATATTCGGTTTAGTAGGTTTCCATGTAGACCTGTGCATAAAATATGGCGCCGCTACTTTTCGCCGTCGACTTGTAACAAATATTATTTATATTTCGTTACGTATTGTGGCAGGAGGAATTCAATTCCACGTGCTGTTAAGGTGTCACGTTATTTTTCTAGAAACGTGTTTGGTTGGAGAATTCTGGAATCTGGATAAGTAATTGCTACGCGCTGTTATTTTTGTATGAATTATTTCAACGAAATAATTTTACTTATAAGTGCAGAGAGCTCATGCATGTTAGTTGCCAACAGTTTTTATACTGATCTAGCGACCCGCCCCGGCTTCGCACAGGTACTATACCTACATAAAAACCTTCTTGAATTACTCTACCTATTAAAATATCATCAAAATCCGTTGCGTAGTTTTAAAGATTTAAGCGTACAAAGGGACATAGGGACAGAAAAAGTGACTTTATTTTATACTATGTAGTGATAGTGAATTACCAATTTAAATACTTACCATTTATACAACACTGATAGAGGTACCTAACGTACCTATATCAATATCGTGGCAATCATTCTGAGTGGCAAGGATTTTGTTTATTTATTTGCGATTTATAGTATGCAACGACTTTGTTATTATGTATTAGGGTCAAAATTATTTTCGTTGTCTTATTGTGTGTCCCTAAAAAACGTGACGCAGTGGTGATTTTAATAATAATAATAATAACCCACCACCATCGTCCGCCTCGTCCTCCTCCTCCTCTTCGGAATCGTCGTCGGGTGAAGAATTCGCCACTGCACCCGACACCAGCGAGTCGAGCGACGAGCGCGGACCGCCGCCGCCGCCGCCACGACCACCTGCGCGGCGCGGACGGCCACCGCTGCCGGCACGCTTGGGGCCCGCGGGACATGCTGCCCCGCCCACGGCTCCCGCTGCCGGTGGTGTAGTGCGACGCATGCAATGGTCTCAATCCATGAACGAGAACGTCATGCGCGCCTACTATGGGGCTACAGAGGGAGAAACTAATCTATCCGCGTATCGTGTCCGGATGCTTCCTCTGTTTCAGGCCCTTGAACCAACCATAAATGTGACTGCGCAGCGATTATCGGATCAAGTGCGAGTCATCCAACGATTAAAGCGGCTGGATGACTCGACACTTGATCGGCTTCGCCTGGAGGCTCTCCCTGTTCGTGCGGCCTCCGCTTCGGGGCGGGACCCGCCCGCCATGTCGCCGGATCCGGTGCCGGCACCCGACCTGGCACCGGGGGCACCGCGGGTTGATCCCAGTGCCGACGGGGATGACGTTACGAACCTGAGTGTGAGTACTTCATACAATGAGCAATTGAGGAGGACTCTGGAAGAGGCGATTATGCAGCATCGCTTCACACCCGACTCTAGGCCACGATTACCACGTTTGCCCATGAATAGGCGCAATCTAGCGTTGATGGGAGCCCTAAACGCTTTACTGGAGCCGTATATACGATCCAGTAAAGATTTGGAAGATACGCACTCGATCATGTACTGCGGGGCCATCGCGGCGTGCCGTGTTGCTCGAGTCAAGTTTCCGGACTCTGACCGTGCACCTAGGACCGCCGGAGGTGACCCCGCATGGCAGGTGCGGATCGAGCGTCGTATCGACTCATTTAGGACTCTCATTGCAAAGCTGATCTGCTTCAGGGGGGGTAACAACCGCCCCCGAGTAATGCGCTTTGTGAACCAGGCGTTCGCGGGAACGGGTATTGCACCCTGCGACTACATGGCCAACCTCACAGAGCGCATCGACTTTCTGAAGCAGAAGGTTTATGCATGGGCAAACCGTATTCGCCGCTACAGAGAGCGTGTGAACCGATTCCAGCAGAATCGCCTTTTCCAGAGTGACCAAAGGAAGGCTTACCGAAAGTGGGAGGAAACCGACTACCGTGTGTCCGACGCGCGGTTGCCGGATGCTACTGCTATGAGTGATTTCTGGCGTAGTATCTGGTCAGCGCCCGTCGGACACACCGAGGGTGAATGGATGACCGTTGTCGAACGTGAATGCGAGACCATCGAACCTATGGGGGCAGTTACCATCAGCCCCGATGACGTAAGTTGTGCTATCCGCACGACTCAGAACTGGAAAAGTCCTGGGCCGGATGGATTGCACAACTTCTGGCTAAAATGGTTTCGATGCTCGCACTCACGATTGGCAACGCAATTCCAACAAGCCCTCGAGCGCGGTTCCCTGCCACCTTCCTTAACAACTGGAGTAACCTTCCTGCTCTACAAGTCCGGTAGTACCACGGAAGCGAAGAACTACCGACCCATCACGTGCTTGCCCACAATGTACAAGCTCCTTACATCCATTTTGAGAGTAAAAATTAACACGCACATTGTTGCGAACAATGTTTTGGCTCCTGCTCAAAATGGATGTAGGGTTGGGTCCCGTGGTACTAAAGAGCTCCTCCTCATTGACATGACCATTTGCCAGCAAGTCCGGCGTAACAAAGGGGCCCTCTCCGCTGCTTGGATTGACTACAAGAAGGCCTATGATTCGGTGCCTCATTCATGGTTGGAAAGGGTATTGGAGCTGTATAAAGTTAATGCAACTTTAAGATCCTTTCTTGGCGCGTGTATGAGGCAGTGGACCACAGTACTTCGTCAACCAGGAGGCGGGGATGGCCCCTCTGGTCCGCAGGACTTTATAAGGATCGAGCGAGGAATATTCCAGGGTGACAGTCTGAGTCACTTATGGTTCTGCCTAGCTCTGAATCCGCTCAGCACCCTGCTGAAGGATTCAGGACTAGGTTGCCGGCTTCGGAGAGAGGGTGAAGTCATTTCTCACCTTCTGTACATGGATGATCTCAAATTATTTGCGCCAAATAGCCAAGACTTGTTGGAGCTACTGCGAACCACAGAAGTTTTCAGTAGTGCCATCAAAATGGAGTTTGGTGTCGATAAGTGTGCGGTTATGCATGTGCAGCGGGGGAAAGTAGTAAATTCAACAAATTTACAGCTTTCTGAGACAATGTCGTTCAGATCTATCTCGGAAGCAGAAACCTATAAATACCTTGGTATGTCACAGTCTTTGGGTATTGAAGACATGGGAATTAGACAGGCGGTGAAGGAGCGCTTTTTCAGCCGGCTCACAAAAGTACTTAACAGTCTTTTGTCAGGAGGCAACAAAGTGCGCGCCTTCAACGCCTGGGTAATACCCATACTCACATACTCCTTTGGCATACTAAGGTGGACTCAGACCGAGCTGGACGCCCTGGATCGAAGGGTCCGTACACTGCTTACCACACATCGAATGTTACACCCGCGCTCATCAGTTATGAGATTGTACATCCCGCGTAAATGTGGAGGCCGCGGCTTCTTAAATGCCAAAGACCTCCACAACCGCGAGGTGTACAATCTTAGAAACTATTTTCTTAACAATGAGTGCGGGATGCATCGAGATGTGGTGGCAGTAGACCGGAACCTCACGCCGCTCTCCTTGGCAAAAGAGAACTGGCGCAGACCTGTGGTGCTAAGCACCGAGGACCGCAAGGCGGTATGGAAGAGCAAGGAGCTACACGGGCGGTTCTACAGGGCCCTCACGGGACCTGACATAGATCTGCTCGCGTCGGTGAACTGGCTACGATTCGGGGACCTCTTCGGAGAAACCGAGGGTTTTGCCTGTGCAATTGCTGACGAGGTTATCATGACGAATAACTACCGGAAATATATCCTGAAGGACGGTACGGTCGACATTTGTCGGGCATGCCGCCGTCCCGGTGAGTCACTCAGGCATATTATTTCCGGTTGTTCTCAGATTGCTAACACCGAGTACTTGCACAGACATAACCTCGTAGCCAGGATTATACACCAGCAGCTTGCTCTTCAATACGGCCTCGTGGGCTTCGAAGTGCCTTACTATAAGTACACACCTGCGGCAGTTCTCGAAAATGGTCGTGCCACGCTCTATTGGGATCGATCTATCATCACGGACAGGACTATTGTAGCCAATAAGCCTGATATCGTGCTGATAGATCGATCGCAACGCCGGGCAATGCTCATCGACATCACCATCCCCCATGACGAGAACCTCGTGAAGGCCGAGAAGGACAAAGCCAGTAAGTACCTTGACTTGGCTCACGAGGTAACCGACATGTGGGACGTTGATTCGGCGATCATTGTGCCGATAGTTGTTTCTGCGAATGGTCTCATAGCGAAGAGCCTCGATCAACACCTCAAGAGGCTCTCGCTAGGTGGTTGGATCAAGGGTCAGATGCAGAAGGCGGTAATCCTGGACACGGCGCGCATAGTCCGGCGGTTCCTCTCCCTGTAGCCCTAACCACCGGCAGCTTGGGCCCGCTCCGCTGCCGGCGGCCCTCTAGGTTAGGTTTTTTATAATGTGTTTATATGTTTTGTATCTTTTTTGTATGTTGTATTGTATTTTACTTTTATAATCATATTGTAAAACACCTAACCCGAGACACATAATGAATAAAGAGGAATAATAATAATAATAAGTTTATGCATCGGCAAGCCGTATCCGCCGCTACAGAGAGCGTGTGGATCGATTTCAACAGAACCGCCTCTTCCAAAGTGACCAAAGGAAGTTATACCGAAGGTGGGAGGGAACCGATCATCATTTGTCCGACGCGCATCTGCCGGATGCTACTGCCATGACTGATTTCTGGCGTAACATCTGGTCGGTGCCCGTCGGACACATTGAGGGCGATTGGATGAACATTGTTGAACGTGAGTGCGAGAGCATCGAACCTATGGAGGCAGTTGCCATCAGTGCCGATGACGTAACTTGTGCTATCCGCCATGCCCAGAACTGGAAAAGTCCTGGACCGGACGGATTGCACAATTTCTGGATAAAGTGGTTTCGGTGCTCGCACTCGCGATTAGCAGCGCAATTCCAACAAGCCCTTGAGCTTGGTTCCCTGCCTCCTTCCTTAACAACAGGTGTAACCTTCCTGCTCTACAAGTCCGGTAGTACCACAGAACCGAAAAACAACCGACCCATCACGTGCTTGCCTACACTCTACAAGCTCCTTACATCCATTTTGAGAGCAAAAATTAACACGCACATTGTTGCGAACAATGTTCTGGCCTCTGCTCAAAATGGATGTAGGGTTGGGTCCCGTGGTACTAAAGATCTCCTCCTCATCGACATGACTATTTGCCAGCAAGTCCGGCGTAACAAAGGGGTCCTCTCCGCCGCTTGGATTGACTACAAGAAGGCCTATGATTCGGTGCCTCATTCATGGTTGAAGAGGGTCTTGGAGCTGTATAAAGTTGATGCAGCTTTAAGATCCTTTCTCGGCGCGTGTATGGGGCGGTGGACTACAGTCCTTCGTCAACCAGGAGGCGAAGATGACCACTCTGGCCCGCAGGACTTCATAAGGATCGAGCGAGGAATATTCCAGGGTGACAGTCTGAGTCCCTTATGGTTCTGCCTAGCTCTGAATCCCCTCAGCACCCTGCTGAAGGATTCAGGACTAGGTTGCCGGCTTCGGAGAGAGGGTGAAGTCATTTCTCACCTTCTGTACCTGGATGATCTCAAATTATTTGCGCCAAATAGCCAAGACTTGTTGGAGCTATTGCGAACCACAGAAGTTTTCAGTAGTGCCATCAATATGGAGTTTGGTGTCGATAAGTGTGCGGTTATGCATGTGCAGCGGGGGAAAGTAGTAAATTCAGCAAATTTACAGCTTTCCGAGACAATGTCGTTCAGATCTATCTCGGAAGCAGAAACCTATAAATACCTTGGTATGTCACAGTCTTTGGGTATTGAAGATATGGGAATTAGACAGGCGGTGAAGGAGCGCTTTTTCAGCCGGCTCACAAAAGTACTTAACAGTCTTTTGTCAGGAGGCAACAAAGTGCGCGCCTTCAACGCTTGGGTAATGCCCATACTCATATACTCTTTTGGCGTACTAAGGTGGACTCAGACCGAGCTGGACGCCCTGGATCGAAGGGTCCGTACACTGCTCACCACACATCGAATGCTACACCCGCGCTCATCAGTTATGAGATTGTACATCCCGCGGAGGTGTGGAGGCCGCGGCTTCTTAAATGCCAAAAACCTCCACAACCACGAGGTGTACAATCTTAGAAACTATTTTCTTAACAATGAGTGCGGGATGCATCGTGATGTGGTGGCAGTAGACCGGAACTTCACGCCGCTCTCCTTGGCAAAAGAGAACTGGCGCAAACCTGTGGTGCTAAGCACCGAGGACCGCAAGGCGGTATGGAAGAGCAAGGAGCTACACGGGCGGTTCTACAAGGCCCTCACGGGACCTGACGTAGATCTGCTCGCGTCGGTGAACTGGCTACGATTCGGGGACCTCTTCGGAGAAACCGAGGGTTTTGCCTGTGCAATTGCTGACGAGGTTATCATGACGAATAACTACCGGAAATATATCCTGAAGGACGGTACGGTCGACATTTGTCGGGCATGCCGCCGTCCCGGTGAGTCACTCAGGCATATTATTTCCGGTTGTTCTCAGATTGCTAACACCGAGTACTTGCACAGACATAACCTCGTAGCCAGGATTATACACCAGCAGCTTGCTCTTCAATACGGCCTTGTGGACGTCGAAGTGCCGTACTATAAGTACACGACTGCGCCGGTTCCTCTCTCTGCGACCTTAACCACCGGCAGCTTGGGCCCGCTCCGTTGCCGGCGGCACCCTAGGTTAGGTTTTTTATAATGTGTTTATATGTTTTGTATTGGTTTTGTATGTTTTATTGTATTTTACTTTTATAATCATATTATGAAAATACCTAACCTAAGAAAACTAATAAATAAAAGATAATAATAATAAAAATCTTTATTGTTTTTAAACCTAACGTTACATTTAACATTTTCTCATTACAGTAAGACATAGGTTTGTTAACTATTTACCGAGGTTGAGCCTCTGTATCCCGAACTAGGTCAAAAAAGGACCTGTGACTCGGGAGCCAGTGATTCCTCCTAGGTACCAGTTTAGAAGTAAGAGCAAGAGATGGTGAAAACAAGTAATCTAACAACTAAAAGAGAAGGTAGCACTTATAGATTATGTACGGTCAGCTTCAAAAACGTTGACAGACGTTTTCAAATATATACATAATATTTCAGATGTAATAGCACTAAAAGATAATAATAATAATAATAAGCATAGTCCGGCGGTTCCTCTCCCTGCAGCCCTAACCACCGGCAGCTTGGGCCCGCCCCGTTGCCGGCGGCACCCTAGGTTAGGTTTTTTATAAAGTATTTATGTGTTTTGTATTGTTTTTGTATGTTGTATTATATTTTAATTTTATAAATATTGTTATAAAAAGCCTAGCCTAAGAGACATGAGAAATAAATAGTATAATAATAATATTATCTTTTAGTGCTTATTTTTGTATGAGATGATAAGTTTTGTTTTTAATTTCTGATGTATGAATTAGAATATAGCGCGAAAGAAATACAAGTGCACCGGATTTTTTTATGTACCGAGTCAAAACAGCAACTAAATGCGTGACAGAGTGGTATGAAACAAAACAAACGAAAATAATTTTGACCCATTAATTACCAAATAGATATAATAGTATTCTTATTTCTACTTATTTTATATATATTTTAATAAAATTAGGCAAGAGAAACGAAGTATATCATTTTGGCACACCATTCAAAATCTTAATTGAGGTCTCAATCAACACCCGTCTCACGCAATGATCAAATTAATACACTCTACAAAGCAACAGATTCGCAATTACGTAAGAAACGGTTAATTCTAATAAGGGTACCCATTAGAGACTCATTAGCAAATAATTCAAGCGGTTTGAGAATTATACTATCGGGTGACGGGGGATGGGTTAAGTGAGAAAAGTCTTAAACACTTTATTTTAGTACAGATGGTGCCTTTTTTAGGCTATAGTGCGAGAAGTGTGTCATTTTACGTCAGGTCCAAAAAGGAGGGCCACCTATACTAAAAAACGTCGTACGAGACACGTGCAAAACCGAAATTCGTAACTCGTGTCGATTAAAAACACTCGCTATCGGTCGTGTTTTAAAACATAGCCACTCGTTTCGAATTTCATGTTTTTCGCACTTGTGTCGTAATGTACTATTTTATATTTTGTGTCAAGTACTTTTTTATGTGCCTGGTTGCTATGGTTATGTTCTCCTGGGGCACGTTTAAAATCACAGTTTTTTAGCATTAACATTTACAAAATATTGGATTTTTGGACAATTACGTGGTTTTCCAAGGTAGGTCACCCACTAATCATGGTAGTAGAGCATGCAGGATATTACACAAAAGATCCCAATGGGTCGAAGTGTATCCATAAGGGCCCCACTAATAAGATAAGAGCGTGCAGGATACTTTCTTCTAGTAAACTGTGTTGTCCAGTGGGTGATGTGACAGAATAACAACAAAAAAATTAACTGATCCATTTATTGACCCTCACATCATCATCCTCATCATCATATAAACCGAAAGACGTCCACTGCTGAATATCGGCCTCCCCCAAAGATTGCCACAATGACCGGTCCTGCGCCACCCGCATCAAGCGGACTCCTGTGACCTTTACCAGGTCATCAGTCCACCTACCTATACACTAGTCCGGCCTACCCAAGCTGCGCCTTCCAGTACGTGGCCGCCACTTTAAATTATTAGTGTAATATTTCATCATCATCATAATCATTTCAGCCATTTATCGCCCACTGCTGAGCATAAGCCTCTCTTCCAGGACGCCACTCATCTCGGTCCTGAGCCAATTTAACCCAGAAGTGTCCCGCAATCTTACGAATGTCGTCGACCCAACGAGCCAACGGACGCCCAGGGGCTCTTTCATCCAAAATAGGCCACCAATCCGTGAGAACTTTAGTCCACCTGCCATCACTCTGCCTGGCAACATGTCCTGCCTAGTTCCATTTGAGTTTAGTAACGGTATCTCTTACGTCTCGTACCTTGGTGCGACTTCTGATTTCGACGTTTCTAACTCGGTCTTGTAGTTTAATACCGAGCATGTGTAATATTTATATTACCTATATCGTAATTTGAATATTTAATCATAAATCATATAGTATTTTATGCTCATCTTACCCCATTCTACTGTATTTTGGTCCGTACTATTTTGAAAAACAATTATATTAAAAAACACGCCATAAAAATGTATTCCACTTGCATCTCCCAACTTGCACCGCTCGGTCCTACGGGAAATTACCGTTTCGACCAATTAGAGGCACCTCGAATAAATTGTGAGCTAACACTCGCAGATATTTTTTAATTATATGCCGTACTTTGGACCTATTCAGTGATTTGTTTCGGCCATTCGTTTTGTTGGATTAAAATTTGAGGTTTCATTCGAATTTTGATTGGGGTAGCGAGAGGTACAATAAATATTTTGCAAGTTGACGTACCTACTATTTCATAATAAACTGACGTGATAAATGTTGACATAAAAAGAATAAATTTGTATAAAGCTAGGATTTTAAAACAATGAGATTAAAACTGTGCGAAAAAGATTTATAAAGATCTGTTCTTTGGAACATATTACTCATTAAATTCCTTATAAAACATTGACATTAACTACAACAAATAGTAATGTTCTACGTATTTTTTTGTATAGCTACCTAAACATAATTACATTTTCTCAAACTTGCAATGAAATGTTTACATGACGTACCTCAAATCAATCAAGGAAGTACGTAAGGTTCTACGAGCGAATAATGATTTAAAAGAATTTCATACAATATGTCAGGCCTTATCCTGACATGTTGTCGTTCGGCATCGATCACAGCAGCTGGGAGGATGTGTCACAGGATCGAGACCATTGGAGGGAGACTCTGAGCAAAGGTGTTGTTGCACACGACAGCGCCTAATTTGATCTCCTTTCTGTTAGGCGAGAGTTGAGACACCAGCGCGCTGCCTTTCCTCCCGATTCGCCGAACACTGCATTTACTTGTGCGAAGTGCGGTCGCGGCTGCCGCTCCCGTATCGGTCGTAAGTGCCAGACCCGAACGGATGCTGCTTAAATGCAACGTTTGACAGACATGAATACATGAAACTGATTAGTGATTAGTAACATTTATTTTTTAATTCATTAGTCATTCAAGTTTGAGAAAAGCACTATACAATCTATCCGGCCTGGAAGGCCTTACGTCCCGGCTTGTGCAGTAATATACTATTTTTATTTTATTCTAGTGACATTATTGCATCATTTTACCAGCGTCTTTAGTGAAGTGTAAACCTTAGATTGTGAATTTTAAAAATATTTTAGATTTTAAAAGGACTGCACAAAATGTTAACATTATCTTAAACTATTTGAAAGACCACATTGCTACGAAAAATTAGTAAATAGAATAAAGCAGTGAACACACTCGCGAAGTTACAACAAAGCCTGTTTGCAACTTAAGCCAATTTTCCGACCATAAAGCCCAGTACACACGAATGCTCTCCGCCGAGGCATAAACCATTTCTGTGTTTACACCTGCCTAGGTATTACTGGGTTCCAGGTAAGGTAACTGCCCGTGTATAATAAAAGAGAATTTGTGGGTGTTAAAGTGCAACTGTTGCGGTTGTATAGTGCATCTACAATTTTCAGTCAGCCAGGTGACAAAATTAACGGAATTTCATACTAAAATTATATTTCGTGTGACTCACGTTTTTCATCCGAATTAAAAAAAAGGAGGATGTTCTCAAACTTCCGTCTGGGTGAACCTATTTTTATGGTTCTTTTTTATTTGAAAGCTGATGCTCCCGGATTGGCCCCATTTTAATTTGGTTCAGTTTTGACAATAACATCCATGAGAAAACCATACAAGTAATTATAATTTGCATAAAACATGTACACGACTAATGGATGAATAACTCAATATCACGCCAACCAATTTTGATATATATTTTATCTACATCCATATCATAAGTTGTCTACAATATGTTTAGCGGCGGTAAGCAAATAGCCTACTTTAAGAAATCTGT
This sequence comes from Thaumatotibia leucotreta, assembly GCA_025490895.1. Taxonomy (NCBI): domain Eukaryota; kingdom Metazoa; phylum Arthropoda; class Insecta; order Lepidoptera; family Tortricidae; genus Thaumatotibia; species Thaumatotibia leucotreta. The sequence goes on along the minus strand of JALPQI010005048.1, from coordinate 46,975 downwards.
ATCTGTGGGTGTATCATAATTTTTACTTTACGATATCGGCAACCGATATCTTAATCACAATTAAATTTCGAACATTCTGTTAAAAAGAAAAAACACACTTTAATTTCGATTATCGAATTAATCGATTTGTAATTTAATTCACATTAAAATTCATATTCCATACATTCTTCTAAATCTCGAATACTGAGAATCGATTTGAGAATCGATATCGACTCAAGACCTTACCTGGCTTATGAAGAAAAAAAAACTAATGTCAGTGCAGCCATTTGTTTTGTTTGAATTGTTTCAAACATCCAACTTTTTTGGACTGTTGACTTGAAAGTTAAATATTATCGAGTTCATTGTGAAATATTTACACTGAAAAATTATTTATGACGACGAAGACAGTGATGTTGAAATGTGTGAAACACCACCAGGCCCCTATACCACAAAACTTTACAAGCGTACAATTCTACAAAATTGTCAACTTTTTGTATAGGAATTTATACAATTTTGTAGAATTGTACGCTTGTAAAGTTTTGTGGTATAGGCCACTGAAATCCGGGACGCCGCTACAACCGTGACCAATAATTTGCTGCCCTAAAAATAAACATATTGTAGAAAACTTATTATATGCATGTAGATAAAGTTATGTATGCAACTGTTCATAATTAGGCATTAAAACACTCGTGTTATCCTATTATGAAACTCGCCTTCGGCTCGTTTCATAAAACAACACTCGTGTATATGACATCTAATATTTATAATTTATATAGTATTAAGTAGTGTGACTACTGGAGAAAAATTAAAAAAAAGTACAAATCAAAATATTTAGTTAATAAATAATTTGATTTGTGTTTTCACAATATTTTCAATAGATGGCAGCACCATCTCTCTCTAGCTATTCTAGAAAACTGTAAAGTATTCTAAATAGGAGGTGCAGGCATGTAGTTAGTGCTTGCCCTTAGAGAATGGTCAAAGGCGCCTAGCCTTGTAAGGGATTGCATATACCCGAGAAATTTGACCGGTGGTTGCTAAGACCGAGTGGCCGAGGGGTACAGGCATCAGCCGCGAAAGCTGAGTACGTGGGTTCGATCCCCACCTCGGACATAGGTGATCTTGGTCGTTTTTCTTTGGTATTTGACATCTAATATTTATAATTTATATAGTATTAAGTAGTGTGACTACTGGAGAAAAATTAAAAAAAGTACAAATCAAAATATTTAGTTAATAAATAATTTGATTTGTGTTTTCACAATATTTTCAATAGATGGCAGCACCATCTCTCTCTAGCTATTCTAGAAAACTGTAAAGTATTCTAAATAGGAGGTGCAGGCATGTAGTTAGTGCTTGCCCTTAGAGAATGGTCAAAGGCGCCTAGCCTTGTAAGGGATTGCATGTACCCGAGAAATTTGACCGGTGGTTGCTAAGACCGAGTGGCCGAGGGGTACAGGCATCAGCCGCGAAAGCTGAGTACGTGGGTTCGATCCCCACCTCGGACATAGGTGATCTTGGTCGTTTTTCTTTGGTATATGACATCTAATATTTATAATTTATATAGTATTAAGTAGTGTGACTACTGGAGAAAAATTAAAAAAAGTACAAATCAAAATATTTAGTTAATAAATAATTTGATTTGTGTTTTCACAATATTTTCAACACTCGTGTATTAATGCCTCTCATTATGAACCAGTCACATAAAATACTGTTTAAACTTCAAAACAATCCGTGAAGACGAATCGGTGAAGTCGAAATCGAGAAGTGAGAACTCGGTTGAAGTCGGTTTTTTTTATCTTTAATTTGGTGATTATTCAAGCGCTAACCGAAATCGCTAAATCAGACAAAATCGGTTATAGTACCTACGTATAGTCCGGACCAGTGTGCATGTTATATGTGTTATAAGCAGGATTGGTACCAAAAAGTACAGATTACTGATAGTTACAGGCCTGCTACTGCGATCACCGAAGTTTGTAAATTTTGGGAATTTGTCTCTGTCACTCTAATGACGCCTTCATTGGAGTGACAGAGACAAGATACTATACGATCATTTATTCATAAAAATATTATTTTTACATGTCAAGTTCCTAATTACCAAATTTTTCCTTATTATAATATTTATAATTGTCAATCACGTCCCCGTGAATGTCAAGTCCCCGAAAATGTCAACTTCGGTGTTCGCTCGCGGTAAGCAAGGCTGATTAAATTTTGTTTTCGTAAGCCGCAACGACGCCGTAGATTTATCTAAGGACATAATTCCAAGAATGTACCTAGTACCTAACTTCAAAAACAGTCTTCAACTATTCGGCACTGCGGCGGTGACCACACGACGGCTGGACTCTAATTAAATTCGGCTACTTCCCTAGTTCCCGGCACCTGGAAATGTTGTTACCCTAATGTTTACTACAGTTGCTTGAATTTGGTTTATGCGGACATCTACGTGACGCGACGATGTGAACGAGAGAGATATATATGCATAATGCTGTCCCACTCGCATGGAATTCGTATCCATGTGATATCGTCGGTTGACGACTAAAACTGACTAAGTAACAAATGCCCACTTGAAATAAAGCTCGTATCTCAGTTATGATTTAGTGCAGACATACGACGTTGTTAAGAGTAGTGACAGTTTTTATAGTGAGTTTTGGTTGTCAGCGGACGATATTTGCCATAACGGAGTATTTAGTTTTCATTTTCACCTGTTAGAATTAGTTGTAACAGCAGAGTGGCTAAGTTGTAAGGTTTGTAAGGTTCATGTTTGATATTGCACAATTACACATTCGTAATATTAGCAAAATTTGATTGCTATCAATATACTTTTTATTAGCTTTTCATCCAACTTACATTATATAGGTACCTATTACCTACCAAATTTTAGTTCTATAGATTTGAAGACCGACGGACAAAAATTTTAACAGGTAAAACTTAAGGTAATATGTCCCATAGAAAAATTCAATCGGGAGGGCAAAGAGCTCCTTTATTGGTTCGAACATAAGTGAGGACCACCTTACTTACCTCTGTTAAGAGCTGTATTAGACTTAAGTACCTACCTTCATTCAAACATCAATTCTTAGATCGAGGTTACATTTTCTCGCGGCGTCTTACACATAAAGACGAAGCAAACAAAACGCGGACTTATGAGTGGCTGCCCCTAGGGAAATAAGAGGTGCGACGTCCTATCTATTTGCACTGCTCTGACCTCACGCGGAAGCTACACGGTTCTAACATGGGGAATATCTGAGCGTTTCAACCGCCTAATTTTGGGGGCATCCTTTTTGCTGAAGTTTTTAAACGTCTCATTGTTATACTTCGTCGTTTGTATAAGGTACCTCCTTCAAATAACAAAGTAGCACAATGTAACGAATAGAAACTTCGGCCAAAATGATGCCACCAAAATTAGGCGGTTGAAACGCTCAGATATTCACCATGTTAGAACCGTGTAGCTTCTTGCTCAGATATTCACCCAACTCGAGTTTTGTGTCGAGGTATTTTTCATATCAGCTTAGCCAAGATGCCATTCTGCAATCGTATACGATAAGCGATAAGTCACGTGACACGTGACCATAATGATGTACAGAAATGGTCACGTTACTTTTCGTTCGATGAGTGATTTTAAATATAAACAATGCAAGAGATGATTGTCGCATAGAAGTTGTAAAATTGTATACGTACCATTCGTCAGTAGAATACAAAAAAGTTTAAACAAATGTGAGCGTCAGGATGACTGACCAAAATAGCGGATCAGTGTTAGAGTACCATCATAATTTACTACCTATTTGCTACTATTTACTACCTATGTTCACATATTTGCTACCTAAGTTTAAAAAAAGAAATCAATTTAATTAAGTGGGCAGTCATTCTGACGTCAGGATGACTGCCCATATTTAGTATTTCGTGGTTAGACCCTATATTTTGCAACTTTCTATGTACTATGATTTACTACCTATTTGCTACCTAAGCATATATTTTTTCCAGATTTTTTAGGCAAAAAATGACGATTTTATAGGCATTTCAAATTTTGAACAAAAAAAATTGTTAGAGTACCATCATAATTTACTACCTATTAGCTACTATTTACTACCTATGTTCACATATTTGCTACCTAAGTTTAAAAAAAGAAATAAATTTAATTAAGTGGGCAGTCATTCAGACGTCAGGATGACTGCCCATATTTAGTAGGTATTTCGTGGTTAGACCCTATATTTTGCAACTTTCTAAAATCTATGATTTACTACCTATTTGCTACCTAAGCATATATTTTTTCCAGATTTTTTAGGCAAAAAATGACGATTTTATAAGCATTTCAAATTCTGAACAAAAAAAAAGTTGTTAGAGTACCATCATAATTTACTACCTATTTGCTACTATTTACTACCTATGTTCACATATTTGCCACCTAAGTTTAAAAAAAGAAATCAATTTAATTAAGTGGGCAGTCATTCTGACGTCAGGATGACTGCCCATATTTAGTATTTCGTGGTTAGACCCTATATTTTGCAACTTTCTATGTACTATGATTTACTACCTATTTGCTACCTAAGCATATATTTTTTCCAGATTTTTTAGGCAAAAAATGACGATTATATAAGCATTTAAAATACTGAACAAAAAATTTTTGTTAGAGTACCATCATAATTTACTACCTATTTGCTACTATTTACTACCTATGTTCACATATTTGCTACCTAAGTTTGAAAAAAGAAATCAATTTAATTAAGTGGGCAGTCATTCTGACGTCAGGATGACTGGCCCACTTAATTAAATTTATTTCTTTTTTAAAACTTAGGTAGCAAATATATTCTTAGGTAGCAAATAGGTAGTAAATCATAGAACTTAGAAAGTTGCAAAATATAGGGTCTAACCACGAAATACCTACTAAATATGGGCAGTCATCCTGACGTCTGAATGACTGCCCACTTAATTAAATTTATTTCTTTTTTTAAACTTAGGTAGCAAATATGTGAACATAGGTAGTAAATAGTAGCAAATAGGTAGTAAATTATGATGGTACTCTAACAATTTTTTTTGTTCAAAATTTGAAATGCCTATAAAATCGTCATTTTTTGCCTAAAAAATCTGGAAAAAATATATGCTTAGGTAGCAAATAGGTAGTAAATCATAGTACATAGAAAGTTGCAAAATATAGGGTCTAACCACGAAATACTAAATATGGGCAGTCATCCTGACGTCAGAATGACTGCCCACTTAATTAAATTTATTTCTTTTTTAAAACTTAGGTAGCAAATATGTGAACATAGGTAGTAAATAGTAGCAAATAGGTAGTAAATTATGAATATTATGATGGTACTCTAACAATTTTTTTTTGTTCAAAATTTGAAATGCCTATAAAATCGTCATTTTTTGCCTAAAAAATCTGGAAAAAATATATGCTTAGGTAGCAAATAGGTAGTAAATCATAGTACATAGAAAGTTGCAAAATATAGGGTCTAACCACGAAATACTAAATATGGGCAGTCATCCTGACGTCAGAATGACTGCCCACTTAATTAAATTTATTTCTTTGTTAAAACTTAGGTAGCAAATATGTGAAAATAGGTAGTAAATAGTAGCAAATAGGTAGTAAATTATGATGGTACCCTAACACTGATCCGCTATTTTGGTCAGTCATCCTGACGCTCACTAAACAAATATGGCTGAATTTCCATAGTATTTGACGTCTTAGACACATATCGTGAAACACGTTCGTTGCTATATTTTTACGTTAATATTAATACTTATACGTCAATAATACTAATTGTTTTAAAATGTATTTGGATTCAAGGTGGTGTTCTAAAAGTACATGATGTAATGATGCAAGGTCACAGGTTCGTTTACGTTTTTTCTGGGTTTTATTGACGAATGGTATACATGTAAATACGAGTACTCGTATTACGTGTTTTTGCAATATGTATTGCAATTATTCTTAAGTTTTCTATGGCATAATCTCTGTACCGCGTAGCACTAACGCTCAAGGCACGAGTGGCATAAATGGGAACCCGCAGCTCCAGTAGCTCCACGAAGGTAAATACGAGAGGTGTAGTAAACATCTTACGTATTTAAGAGTTCTTGGACAGCTAGTTACTATCATATTATTTTGTTATTAGGGTCAATTGCATAGAAATTGTAGGCCAATCAACTTTTACATCGACATATTTTCTGTCTCTTGCGTTACTTTTCATGAACTTGCTGCGTTTGTTTTTGCTGGTGGTAGGACCTCGTGCAGGGTCCACCCGGATAGCTACCACCGTCTTACCCGTTAATCTGCCGCTAAATAGTTAGTTACATAGCCGGTGTAATTACTGGCATAGAGGCAATCCATCTAAGTCCTCAGGGTAGGCAGTGCATAGGCGATTTTTTGGTCACTATGTCCATGGGCCTCAGTTCCCGCTTTCCATCAGATGGGTTGAGAGCTCAGTTGTCTACCTTCGTCATATAAAAAAAAACTTACAAATATACGTCAATTAATACTATCCACATATTTACAATGAAAAACCGTTGGAACGCATGTACAATTTATAAGCATTTCTTCTATGAAATTGTCTCCTGCGTCATCGGACAAAACAGTGTCCGTCTAAAAGTTGATTGGCCCTTGTAAATAGTAAGGCATTAATCAAAACATAAATCACGATCGCGTCAATTGTGTTACGAAAGTTAGTCATACAAACTATGTGGTATACTCTGTCTAACAACCTGAATATATATACAAACGATACTCCTCCTGGAGTATGTTTGGCTGCTCCCGCGTTTCCGCTACTGCAGCTGTGGCCGGGTCGAATCCCACGAATGTGGGACGGTCGTTGTACCGTCATTTGGGGACGGTGTTGAGAGGCTGTTGAAAGAAAATTTGCCATGGGCATGGCGAGAGAGAAAAATGATTTTGGTGATGAAGATGCGGTAAGGCAAGACAAAGTCCGATCTGAGAGAGATCTGAAATGGAAGACAGATGGAGATAGAGAGAGAGGCGCTCGATGCTGGATGCACAATGCGCGGCTGTCGGCGCGTCGCTAGCGGCAGTGCTGGCTCGTCGTTGAGAGTCTGCTGCTAACGAAGAGAGAATGGTGAGTGACCCAGCGGGGGCACCCGGGCAGGGCCCCGCTGGGTCGAGATAGAGAGCTACATGTGGTATACTATGTCTAACAACCTTCGGCAGTAGTAAAAGGAGGCAAATTTAAAAGATGTAGGTGTGTATTGTTGATCGCGTTAGGTGTTGTAATATTCGAACGCTGTTTTTTTATGTTTGTCGAGCTCAGCGGCGTTGCTGCGCTTATGGCTGTCAAAATTGGCAGAAAGAAATGTGGTGAAAAAAAGATGGAGGGTAGTGACTATTGAATTGTAATTCGGAGGAAGGAACTTCATTATTTTGTGATAATATTGAAAATACCTAAACGTGCCATAAGTTTATAAATTCTATAATAAACTTGCGTGTGATTTATCTGGCGTTTTACTTGAAAACTTTTAATCCATAGAAAATTTGAATTTGTCGCCCTTTTTCTTTGACAAAAAATTTTAACTAGTAACACAACAGTTAAATAAATAAAATTAATATCTTGGGACATCTTACACAAATCGACCTAGTCCCACGGTAAGCTCAAAAATTATAACGTTATATTTTGTTTTCATCAAAGGTCGTTTCCATTTATGTTCTTTTTTTGGAACCACCCATTAATTCCTCATGATTTTTCAAACACAGAGTAAACAGAGGTTTTAAATAAATACCGAGAAATACAACACGAATTCAAAATGTTGATTGATGAGAATATTCTGACAAAAATGATTGCTTTTAGTTTGCACAATCAGTTCACGTGAATCAAAATGCAGATTGTTGATGAGATTTTTATTAGAGATAAGTGTATCATCACACATCATGAGCCTATCTCAGTGCACTACTGGACGTAGGCCTCTCCTATTAACAATGCGTATAGTCGCATTAGGAGGTAAATGCCCATAATCGCCACGCGGGGCAAGCGGGTTGGCGATCGCAGTTATGTGTCCACTATGATGACGCTGCTGTCCATCATCAATCAAATCAAAGGATGGTTAGTGACACTTCAATTCTTTAGTCGACTCTTACGACACCCGCGGGAAGAGTGGGGATGGTGACGTGTATCATATATATGTAAATACATTGAAACTGCCAAACAATGACCTCTATTTACCTAATTAGTACATCATAATCATAATCATAATCATTTATTTGCATATAAAAAGGGTTTTACATAATAGGTGTTCTATAAATAAAATGTTGTGACCTTTTTAGCTGTTTTTTGACAGCATGCAAATGGGTCCTTATTCTTTTAACATTTAATTAGTGCATAAACTATCTTAAACTAATTTAAATAATTACTAAATAACAATCGATTCAATTGAATTATTAAAATAAATAACAGAAAGTCAAGATTTTTCGCAAGTACACACATACAGTGCGCTATAATTAAATGATTAAATAATATTTCATGACATAGATATTACAAAATTAGAGGATTATACATTATTAGATAAAATAAATTCGTTAACCGAGTAAAATGTTTTTTCTAGTAACCATTTAAAAAGCGCTGTTTTAAATTTAATATATGGCAGGTCTTGTATATGCTGTGGTAGCTTATTGTATATGGTGACACCCATCACATAACAGTTTTTCTTAAAAGTAGCTGTTCTTTGTTGTTTAGGTACAACAAGTCTGTTTGCATTTCTAGTGTTTCTAGGAAACATCTCCTTGGCAGTCTTAAACAAGTTTATATTTAGTTTTACAAATTTAGCGATTTCAAACACATAAAGACAGGGTAGAGGGAGGATATTTAATGCAGAAAACAGAGGTTTACAAGACGTCAATGGGCACACTCCATATATGGCACGAATACATTTTTTTTGGCAGATGAAAGCTCTTTGAACATCAATCCCATTTCCCCACATAATCAACCCATAACGAAGCACTGATTCCACATAGCCGTAATAGGCCATCAATGCGGTTTTTTGATCTACTGTTGTGCGCAATCTATTTAAGACATAAACAAATCGATTAATTTTGCTGCACACATGTTCAATGTGTCCATTCCATTTCAAATCATTATTAACAATTAGGCCCAAAAATTTTATAACATTAGCGTTTTCCAAGGTATGTCCATTATAATTAATATTTAATGTCAAGTTTAAATAATTAAAATTCATAAAATTTGTCTTGGATAAATTAACTTGCATATTATTATGTTCCATCCAGTCAATTACAGCAGCTATAGTGTTATTTACATCAATTTCATGGCTTAATACAGTTCCAACCTTATTATTTGTAGTAACAGTAATCGATATATCGTCGGCGAACAAAATACATTTATGGGCAGTCACTTGCGGTAAATCGTTAATGTAGGCCAAAAATAGTAATGGGCCCAAAACACTCCCTTGTGGAACTCCATAACGGTTAAATTTATAGTCAGACTGGTACACCTCTGTTTCATGTTTACAATTTAGGCACTTAATCTCTACACCTTGTTGTCTGTTTTCTAGATAGGATTTAATCCATTGCAATGATTGCCCTCTGATGCCGTAGTACTCAAGCTTTTTCAAAAGTAAATCATGTGCAACAAAGTCAAATGCCTTGGACATATCGAAGAAAAGGACTGTAGTAAGGCTGCGGTTGTCATAATTAGCAGTAATTTCATGTACTAAATTAAAGACCGCAAGTGCAGTAGATTTCGATTTTTGAAATCCATGTTGTTCCGGCGCAATAACATTAAACTTATGAAAGAATTCATTTAATCTTAAATACATTGCTTTCTCAAACACTTTAGAAATTATAGGAAGTATCGTAATGGGCCGGTAATTTTCAATATTACCATTACATAATGGTTATTTCAAATGTTGATGTGCATTTTTGGGAATTTCCTGGTAGTTAACAGATATCAAATAATATTTCATTATTTTGAAAATGAAAAAAAAAGTTCTTAATAAATATATGTTCCAGTATATTTAACAAAATATTACAACTTATCAGCTACCTATAAGCAGAAGTCAGGGGTTTGTAAGCGTTGGCTTTTTATCAATTTGCTCATACATCTAGTTTATTATAATTTTGCGCATAATAAGATTAATAAGAACCTTTTGAACAGAACCTGTGGTGCTGTTGCGACATATAAAAAAAAAAGAAAACGCCATTAGCCAATCAAAATTTCACAATTTCGAAACAACACTAAAATAAAATTCTTATTTTTACGACATAAGCCGCTTTTTGGCACTCTAAGGGCCGCCATCAAAATAATTGACAGTTGTAAAAAACAAACGATGGCGATAAAAAGGCCTAAAAAGGTGCGTTCAAAAACATCAGTTCATAATGCAAGTAATCTGATGGATGTTGACCTTTTCGCTGAAGTGAACGCTTTCGTGCGAATTCGCCAGGTGACGGTGTTTTAGGTAGATTTAGGATTAATCATATTTAGAAGTACCATGATCTCTTAAATGCGTACATCAATTTAGCGTCGGCTTGTCAGTTTTTGGCAGTTATTCTATGGAACTGACACATCGCGATTCAATTTAGGTCCTAAACTGAATTGCATTAATAGATCGTGGTTGCCCCCCGAACATATTTAAGCAGTTTAAGTGAAAATAATTATAAATATTTATAGTTTAAGTAAATAAATAAAAATAAAATAAATAAATATCTTGGGACATCTTACACAAATCGACCTAAGTGAAATAATTATTAAAAAAGTATGCTTACAGTCAAAAGTCATACGATATGCGGATATTTCAGTAGCAGTAGGTAGGTAGGTAATGTTCTTTCTTCGTTTTTCATTAACACATAGACTTTATTATCTTCAAAAAACCGATCAAGAACATGTCGGGTCATGCTCATTGCTCATTATAGGGTTCTGTAGGTACCTATTCAAAAACAATCAGCCCAGCCGTTCATGTTCGAAATAATTTTATTTTAAAGTATTCTATAATCTCATTATTCACGAGTTTTTTCATATTTTTGAACCCATGGATCAAAAGTTAGGGGGGAGGGAATTTTTTTTCTGGAGCTGTTACCTCCGCGCGTTATAAAGACTTAAATGAAAAACTTTCTTTTGGGACCTTTATTTTTTAATACCTATTCAACAATACACTATATGATTGTTTATAAAATAACATCCCCAGTTACCATGTAGGGGAGGTACACGCCAAAAAAAAATCGGTATATTATTCCACCACTTTGTCGGTGTAATTAATATTGTATACCTGTACCAAATTGCAATTTTCTAGTACTAACGGCCATTGACGACCATGGCGAAACTATAAGGGTTCCTAGTTTACTACTTATTTTAGTATTTTGTTTCTACTGTTAATGCCAAATTAGTTTGCAAGAAAATAGGTCGGACGACATCGCCATGCAACAATTAAATAAATATTGTAATTAAGTACGCAACTACTAACTCTACCTTTAAGACTATACAATGGCATGAAAAAAACCTCTCGATCATGATCGATGACGTATTTGCAGGCCAACCTGTGATTGGCTGATTTTGAATTTCGAAAGCATTCGTTTTAAATTTGAATGGCGAGAATGGAACGTCTTGTTGAACCTTCTGATTTGGGAATTAGGGATTCATTAGGTTTTTTTTATCGACAATGAACTTAGCATTCCGAACACGTATTTTCCTGGGATTTATAATAATAATAATAATGACCATTTGCCAGCAAGTTCGGCGTAACAAAGGGGCCCTCTCCGCTGCTTGGATTGACTATAAGAAGGCCTATGATTCGGTGCCTCATTCATGGTTGGAAAGGGTCTTGGAGCTGTATAAAGTTAATGCAACTTTAAGATCCTTTCTTGGCGCGTGTATGAGGCAGTGGACCACAGTCCTTCGTCAACCAGGAGGCAAGGATGGCCCCTCTGGTCCGCAGGACTTAATAAGGATCGAGCGAGGAATATTCCAGGGTGACAGTCTGAGTCCCTTATGGTTCTGCCTAGCTCTGAATCCGCTCGGTACCCTGCTGAAGGATTCAGGACTAGGTTGCCGGCTTCGGAGAGAGGGTGAAGTCATTTCTCACCTTCTGTACATGGATGATCTCAAATTATTTGCGCCAAATAGCCAAGACTTGTTGGAGCTACTGCGAACCACAGAAGTTTTCAGTAGTGCCATCAAAATGGAGTTTGGTGTCGATAAGTGTGCGGTTATGCATGTGCAGCGGGGGAAAGTAGTAAATTCAACAAATTTACAGCTTTCTGAGACAATGTCGTTCAGATCTATCTCGGAAGCAGAAACCTATAAATACCTTGGCATGTCACAGTCTTTGGGTATTGAAGATATGGGAATTAGACAGGCGGTGAAGGAGCGCTTTTTCAGCCGGCTCACAAAAGTACTTAACAGTCTTTTGTCAGGAGGCAACAAAGTGCGCGCCTTCAACGCCTGGGTAATACCCATACTCACATACTCTTTTGGCATACTAAGGTGGACTCAGACCGAGCTGGACGCCCTGGATCGAAGGGTCCGTACACTGCTTACCACACATCGAATGTTACACCCGCGCTCATCAGTTATGAGATTGTACATCCCGCGTAAATGTGGAGGCCGCGGCTTCTTAAATGCCAAAGACCTCCACAACCGCGAGGTGTACAATCTTAGAAACTATTTTCTTAACAATGAGTGCGGGATGCATCGAGATGTGGTGGCAGTAGACCGGAACCTCACGCCGCTCTCCTTGGCAAAAGAGAACTGGCGCAGACCTGTGGTGCTAAGCACCGAGGACCGCAAGGCGGTATGGAAGAGCAAGGAGCTACACGGGCGGTTCTACAAAGCCCTCACGGGACCTGACGTAGATCTGCTCGCGTCGGTGAACTGGCTACGATTCGGGGACCTCTTCGGAGAAACCGAGGGTTTTGCCTGTGCAATTGCTGACGAGGTTATCATGACGAATAACTACCGGAAATATATCCTGAAGGACGGTACGGTCGACATTTGTCGGGCATGCCGCCGTCCCGGTGAGTCACTCAGGCATATTATTTCCGGTTGTTCTCAGATTGTTAACACCGAGTACTTGCACAGACACAACCTCGTAGCCAGGATTATACACCAGCAGCTTGCTCTTCAATACGGCCTCGTGGGCTTCGAAGTGCCTTACTATAAGTACACACCTGCGGCAGTTCTCGAAAATGGTCGTGCCACGCTCTATTGGGATCGATCTATCATCACGGACAGGACTATTGTAGCCAATAAGCTGATATCGTGCTGATAGATCGATCGCAACGCCGGGCAATGCTCATCGACATCACCATCCCCCATGACGAGAACCTCGTGAAGGCCGAGAAGGACAAAGCCAGTAAGTACCTTGACTTGGCTCACGAGGTAACCGACATGTGGGACGTTGATTCGGCGATCATTGTGCCGATAGTTGTTTCTGCGAATGGTCTCATAGCGAAGAGCCTCGATCAACACCTCAAGAGGCTCTCGCTAGGTGGTTGGATCAAGGGTCAGATGCAGAAGGCGGTAATCCTGGACACGGCGCGCATAGTCCGGCGGTTTCTCTCCCTGTAGCCCTAACCACCGGCAGCTTGGGCCCGCTCCGCTGCCGGCGGCCCTCTAGGTTAGGTTTTTTATAATGTGTTTATATGTTTTGTATCTTTTTTGTATGTTGTATTGTATTTTACTTTTATAATCATATTGTAAAACACCTAACCCGAGACGCATAATAAATACAGAGGAATAATAATAATAATAATCTTTATTTGGCAGGCAAGAATCCCATAAAATAAAACTAAAATTGTGTAAAAATAAAAAGTAAACATAGTTAAAATTAAAATATAAAACTTACACCTACAACAATGAAATAAAACATACACACAATAAACTACAACTGGCCGTTCTCGGACCGGTGCAATGTTTGCCAATGTTTATTAAATTCGTCACTGTAGTCTTTAGCTACCAGTGTCAGAATTTCATTGTCGGAGGCCAACAGTCTTGTGCGGAAGGCAGCTGACCTGGCTCTTAAGATGGCGAAGAAGTCAGGGACTCTCTCTTCGGCGAACATTCCCTTCGCACTGCAGAAACGTGGTAATTTCAGCACGATACGAAAGGCATTGTTGTATTGTACTCTTAACGCACTGAACGAGTGTCTGGTGTACCTATTCCAAAGTTGACATGTGTAAAAACATTGGCAAAAAGCTTTGAATAGAGTCACCTTCACTTGACTCGAACAGCGCGCAAAGCGTCTGGACAACATGTTGCACCTTACCGCGAGAGCCCTGCGCTCCCTATCCATGTCGGCATCATCTTTAAGATATTCGTTCAGAATATGTCCTAAATACTTAAAGCTTTTTACAACCCGAACAGCTTCACCACTCAAACAAACCTTGGGTATCACCTCCGGGCCCTTTCCTGACCTGAACACGAGCATTTCGGTCTTAAGCACATTATATTTCAGGCCGAACGCGCTTGCATAGCGCTCGCAGATTTTCAAAAGCTTTACGAGACCACTTATCGAAGGGCTGAGAAGCACCATATCGTCTGCGTAGCTCAGATTGTTAACACACACGTTACCAATGTGGCAACCGACATTGGAGCTTCTCAGCTCTTCGATAAGGTCGTTGACGTACAAGTTGAAAAGATCCGGAGATGTTAACCCGCCTTGGCGCACTCCGCAGTCTAGCCTGTAATCGCTAGACTGCGAGTCACCCCATTTAACATTGTTAGTTTGGTTTTCGTACCAGAATCTCAACAGTCTTACTATCTCAGGTGGTGTCCCAGATTTAGTCAATTTTTTCCACAGTAAATCGTAGTTAACTAAGTCAAAGGCGCGGCTCAGATCTAAGAAGCACGCATATACCGAAGTCTCTCTTTTGACATAGTGATTTACTGTGTACTTTAATCCTAGTATCGCTGAGTCCGTTGAGAGTCCAGGACGAAAACCAAACTGCGCGTGATCTATCTTAAGATTCCTGGACAATTCGGGTTGCAATAGCCTTTCGAGTATTTTGCCGATAATTGTGGCCAGAGATATAGGCCTATAGTTTTTAAGACTAGAGAGGTCACCTGTCCTATTTTTTACTATAGGCACAATTAGTGTTTTCATCATGTCAGGCGGGAGATAACAGTGAGCCAGGCATGCGTTGAAAAAATCTGTCAAAACGCGGTGCAATTCGTCGCTGGCGTACAAGATATGTTCCACGCTAAGCCCATCATGTCCTGGAGACTTCCCACGTTTCATTGTCCTTATCACCCTGGCAATGTCTTCTGTGGTAAAAACAATTTTATTGCCGTGTGGACTCGCCGGAACTGTAAAACCCAGCGATGGCGTGGGCACATTCTCCACGCTCAGTGGCGTCACTTTAAAATGCTCCGCGCACATGTCTGCTATATGTTTGGGTTCACTTACATTATTCACAGACGCAGGCAGCCCCTGCTTACTATTTATTGCAGATGTAGCTTTCCAAAATTTTGAAAAATTATTTTTAGCTCTGTTTAAAGTTATAATATTCATTTTTATTTGGTCCTCGTGTCGTTGACACCATTTTAACTTATTTTTAAAAACTTTTCGACTTTTTATCATATTATCATAATTAAGACCAAACCTGGGGCTGCCGGCGTCTACCCAACATTTGTAGTGCATTTTAGCTACTTCATGTGTTTCCCTGACATGATGATTCCACCCAGCGATCTGTTTTCTCCGATTTGCGCCGGTCCGGGGACGGTTGCAGGTACTAGAAGCAGCAGTCTGTAGCGTCCTCACTATTTCACTATATATACCATTTAAAATATCCTTATAATTATCACAATTATTCGTACTAATTTCGATATTTCCACAGGCAATACAATGACTAGATGAAACCATATTTTTAAGGGCATGGTAACAAATTTCCCCATATTTATAAGACTGCTCATTACTCCTATTGTTCCAAAGGACTCCTTTTACGTTGGTGTAGTGGCACTGATTGTGCTTCTTAATTATCACAGTTGTATCCAGTTCAATAAATAGCGGATAATGGTCCGACCAACACACTTTGTTATCCACACGCACTGACTTGATAATGTCATAGGCCGCGGTGGTAGCCACGCAGTGGTCGAGCCAGCGCCGCGCGCCGCTTGCCTCGCACATGTACGTGTAGGTATAGGTATCCGGGCGGCCGCTTAATAATTTCATATCAGCACATTCCCACTGCTCGTCCTTACAAAAGTTCGCGAGTTCGACCCCAAACCGTGAGTTCGGGTGCGCATTGAAGTCACCCAGAATGAACGCATTTTCTACATCGCTGTCGTTAATTACGGCGCTAATAATTCCTAAACAGTTAGCAAAGTTCAGCAAGTCGTCACTTTTGTTACTGTCATACGGCATGTACACACTAAATGCCAGAAACGCGTTATCGTTTACCACAACCCGCACAGCTATGATTCTGTCACTGCCACAGTCCACTACAGACACGTTTTTAAAAACGGATTTCCTCCACAAAATCGCGAGCCCGCCGTATGGTCTCCCTCGAAGAACACCGACTGATGTATCTACCGAAGACTTGGCATAGCAACCGAAATCGTCGTCGATCTGATATATGAAGTTTAAATCATGTTGCAATAGCCAGGTTTCCTGCAATGCTACAAGATCAGCCGTTTCGCAAAGGGCGCGTACATGCTGAGCGGATCGCTTGATCGACTTGCAGTTAAAAGTTACGAAAGATATTGTTTTTTGTTGTACGTCCATATTATTTATTAATTATTTTCTTTTTGTGTTCTGTCTGAACAATTCGTTCTCTATATCGTCTGAATTTTAAGCCTTGAGGCCAGAAATCTTGTTGTAAAAATTTGGAAATTTTGTCGGCGGATATAACAATTTTAAATGATACAAAGTCCACTTCCTTGTATTGTTTCAGCATTTCGACGCTAACGCACGTTTCATTCATATCCTGAATATGAGCCTGGATATCTTGTTCGGTAATGGACTTTTTGGCGCGAGATAAATAGATCGCGGCTTTTGATTGAGCAACAAGTATCTTGCTCGATTTATGCGACGTGCCGCATAAATTTTTCTTTGGCCTTTTTTTTGTGTTTTTGACCACAATAAAGTTCGATTTGTCTTTGTTAATTGTGTTTGTACACTTTTCTGTCTTATCGCAGTTTTGAACTGACAAGCGGTTATCACCCGTACTAACGCTTTGAATACGGGTGCGATTGGCTTGTCGCGGTTCCGGGTCTGGCTTGCGTTCGACAATATCGCGGTACGATTGCACAAAATGCACCTCTTCTTGTATGTGTGGTACAAACACAGGCGCTTGGTGCGATGACGTTAATGGGCGGTTTTGGGTAATACTGGTGTCAGGTAATCTTTTATCGGTTGCTAAGGATACGTCTTGTTTCTTTAATGCATTTTTGATGGCACATAAGTCACTGCGAATATCAGTCTGCCATTGTTGCAGTTCAGTTTTTAGGACAGCATGTTCCCTTGTCTCTTTTAACTCATTTTTTTAAAATGCTAAGTCTTTCAAAAGCCGTGCCACATCTATGTGCTCTAGTGTTACCGCCGGAAGACGATTTAGGTCCTTGGCCACAAAAATAGGCTGCTGGTCTGGATGTATCGCATTAAAAAGTTTAAGAATATCTTTTACGTTTTTTTTTCTTTTTATCTTCGCCTTTTCTTTGAATATTTCTGTCCTGTCCCGGACATGTCTTAAAAAGCTCGTTCTTGCCTGCCTCTATTTCTTCGTCAGAAAAATGAGATACACAAATATGTGTAATAGTCAACTCGTCCAATTTTTCTATCTTGTTCTGAATGAACGCGAGAAACTCGTTTATGACAACACTGCCCGCCATCGCGGTGTCTTGTGCACTTGTACCATACACTAAGTTATGCGAGCATGTTTTACTGCACTGATAATAAGCAATACATAAGGGCGCGTCTACTACGCGCGGGTACGACTACTGATTTGAAATATACGAAACAGATTTTACATTTTTCCCATAGTAATTGCGGATGATAAAAAGATCTTATTAAATAAAACATTTTCGTTGTCAGCCTACGTACCTAGCCTACTTGGTAGTAACCCTGCCTATGAAGCTGCAATTTCCGGGTTCGTATCCCGGCGAGGCTATTATTTGTGTATTTATGTATCACAAATATTTGTTCCTTTGTCATGGCCGCCTATATATTGAAGTATCTATATATATTATTAATAGGTATTATTATATAACGTCTCCTGGTAATCACATCACAAGCCTTAATCGAGCTTACCTTGGGACTAGGTCTATTTGTGTACGAGTAAGATGTCCCAAGATATTATTTATTTATTCTTTTTTAACGTCTTTCTTCACATAAAATTATAACTATCCTTTTCCCCAGGCATATAAAAGTACGAGACAGCTATATTTTATCTCACAGGTATATTTTATTACATTAACCCCTTTGTCTATGTAAAATACTATGAATTAAACACCAGCCAGGAATAAATTGAAGAAACTCCTTGGACTTAAGACTACGAATGTTGACACTAACATATTTACGATCGCCGAGTAATTAAATCCAACAACTATTCGTTTCCATTTAAGATAAAATATAGACGACAATAATGAGAAAACCTACGTTACGTTAAAATTAAATTAGAATACTTTAATTAAAGTTGTTCCCTTGTTTTTATAAGTTTGATAAATCAACCTGGATTGCAGCATACTTCATAATATATGTTTTTAACTTCACATTAAATTCCTATAAAAAGTTAGAACATTATTTTTTGCATCAAAAAATGGAAAGCAAAATTTCATCAGCATGCGATACTCAAAAAAAATGTGTCAAGTGCAAAAATATGTATCGTAACCATCCTCTCATAAATAAATACCTTTGTTACGGCATTCTTATTTTACAAAGAATTAAAGTGCACTGGGAGATATTTTGTTATACATCTTATTTTGACTTTGATCTGCTTTGATGAATGTAAAATATTGTACACTTTGTCGTTTGATGATTATGATGCCCAGATGCATCATAATCATCAAATAAAAAAAGAACTTACTTCAACTGATTTCTCCAAGATCCCATCATAATACTCTGATGTGGTGCCAATGGAACCGTATCGTAAAAAAATCGGTTTAAGACCTCAGAGATTTTTTTAATAAATAGTAGGCAAGCGAACAAACGTATCGCCTGATGGCAAGCGATCACCGTCGCCCATGGACACCCGCAACACCCGTAGTATGACAAATGCGTTGCCGACCTTTAAGATAGGAATACGCTCTTTTCTTGATGGTTTGACGATCTTAACGGCCCGGAAACACTGCAGGCGACAAATCATTCCCGAGTTTAGCTTTTTTTACGTGACGAAGGCAGACAACTGAGCTCTCAGCCCACCTGATGGAAAGAAGGAACTGAGGCCCGTGGTTATAGTGAAAAATCGCCTATGCGCTACCTACCCTGAGGACTTAGACTGATTGCCTCTATCTATGCCAGTAATTACACCGGCTATCTTACCCCAAACCGGAACACAGTACTAACTATTTAGCGGCAGGTAAACGGGTAAGACGGTGGTAGCTATCCGGGAGGCCCTGCACGAGGTCCTACCACCAGCAAAGCACCAGCAAAGCTATGCGAGGCAGGAAATTTCTAGAAAATGCACGGTTGAGGACTGCCAAACATCTAAATATCGAGATACACGCACCCAACAAATAATATCATTCGAATTGTGAACTTTCTCCATTTTTGAAGTCGTTTAAAAATACGGTAGTTCAGCTTCAGAAATGCAGTTTTTCGATTAGCTCCGCCATTTTATTTTCGAAAACTTCCAACGCGTTCCCGCGCGACAAAGAGTTGTTTGATTTGACAAATTGCGTCCTTTGTCGGTCGAGCTGTCGATAACCCGACTATTTGTCGGTTCCTTGGCGTTAAACGATTTCTTTCCTTCGATCTGAATACTTATACGTAGTTCTGTAGTTATTTAATTGGGTTTGAACGACTCTATAGCGGATGGTGAGGTTAATCTATAAGAGAGGCTGATTTTATTGAAGTGCAGTGTCTTATTTCACAATGATGGCCGCAAAAATAATTGTGACACACTCTAATGTTGTTTTTCTAAGAGTGCTTAAAATATTTTTGCAAAATCGTACCTAAACATGCGAAATCGTATTAGGAATGAGGCCATCCGCAGTACAACCAAAATAACTGACAGCTCTCGGAATCGCTAAACTGAAGTGGCAGTGGGCGGGGCACATTGCACGTAGAACCAATGCTCGGGCGGATGTGGAGCGGAAAGGTTCTCAAGTGGCAGCCACTTACTGGAAGGCGCAGCGTGGGTAGGCCTACCCACAAGGTGGATTGATGACCTGGTAAAGGTCGCAGGAGTCCGCTGGATGCAGGTGGCGCAGGACTGGTTATTGTGGCAATCTTTGGGGAAGGCCTATGTTTAGCAGTGGACGTCTTTCAGCTGGGATGATGATGATGAAGACCTAAATGGGGCACGAATTGGTGATGCATTATATAAGTGCAACCTGCATCTTTGCGAGCCATCGACGATATTATATCAGTGCTGCGAGTAGCAGATCAAGATGAAGTCCCTATGTTTGTAGCTAAAGACCTCGGGAAACTACCACCCGTATCTTTTGATCATATTGACGTCACTACGTTTATGCGAGATATGAATGTTCTAAAAGAAGAGATTCGGTATATTAAAGAGAAATATGCTACTAATGAACATTTGCACCTTGTAGAAACAGACTTAAAAACATTAAAAAATTCCTCATCTTTAAAGAACCCCAAGGATAATATCAATACTTTCAATGCCGTAAAACAAAGAGTGTCAAACGACGACAGTGGCCAGAGTAATCGTCCAGACATAGATACTGTAGTTGTGCCTGAAGTCGCCTCTGTCTCTTCTCTACTGTCGCCATGTTTATCTACATACCAGTCTGACCGTCAAGAAAATCATAATGAGTTGGTAAATAATGCGCCTCCCAAACACACGGCCGTACAAGTTGAACCACAGAATAAAGCCTCATACGCAGCTGTTGCTAAAGATGGCGAATGGAAAACACCAAACAGGAAGTGTAAGAAAAAGTTGGATCCGAAGCATAAAGGAAATGACCCCTTCGTTGGACAAAAAGGAATAGCGACTACAGATCCTCTGGATAACTTTAAAGCGGCATCCAGTGCTCCTATTTATATTTATAATGTAGCGAAGGAAGTATCCTTATCTGACATTGAAGCTTATATTGTAAGGAAAACGAACTTAAAGGTATTGCCTATTAAAATGAACATGAAGATACAAAAACCGTATAATTCCTTTAAGATATTCGTGCCTAACAGTAAAATTGAGATATTTATGAAGAGTAATTTTTGGCCTGAAGGAGTATCTTATCGCCGTTTTATAAGTCTCATAAATAAAACAGACACCAAAGGACCGTTAAACAATAATGGATAAAACTCTGAAAATAATTACATTTAATTGTAAAAACATAAAGAGATCTACCGAGTGTGTACGAAAACTGTGCAAGTCAGCTGATATTGTAGCCCTCCAGGAGACTTGGCTTCTTAGCCATGACTTACCATTCTTGGACAGCATTGACGACAATTTCGGGTTTACTGGTAAATCTGCAGTAGATTATTCGGCCGGCCTGTTGCGGGGCAGGCCACACGGTGGAGTTGCCCTACTATGGAGGAAGGATTTATTTCCGATAGTTTCAGTAGTACAGTGTAAGAGCGTACGTTTAGCGGCGATCAAAATTGTGGTACACAATCGCTCGCTACTTGTCTTTTCCATTTACATGCCCACAGATACAAATGAAAATCTCATTGAATTCACGGAATGCCTGAGTGAGATCAGTGCAATCGTTGACAGCCAGGATATTCAATGTGTATTCATGTTAGGCGACTACAATGCACATCCAGGTGAGCAATTTTCATATGAACTTGATAATTTCTGTGAAGATCAGTCATGGACATGCATAGACATGGATATTTTACCGGCGGACACTTTCACATTCGTAAGCGAAGCACACGGTAGTCGGCGATGGCTTGACCATCATCACATCATATCATCACATCATCAGCCAATTGACGTCCACTGCTGGACATAGGCCTCCCCCAGAGAGTTCCACAAAGATCGGTCGTGAGCTGTCCGCATCCATTGGACACCCGCAACCTTTACCAGGTCGTCGCTCCATCTTGTGGGGGGCCTTCCCACGCTGCGCCGTCCAGTGCGTGGTCGCCACTCGAGAACACGCCGGCCCCACCTCCTCCGGGCAATATGGCCAGCCCACTGCCACTTCAACCTGGCGATTCTTCGGGCTACGTCAGTCACTTTCGTTCTTCTGCGGATCTCGTCATTCCTGATGCGATCTCGCAGAGAAACCCCGAGCATTGCCCTCTCCATCGCTCGTTGAGTGACTCTGAGCCTCCTAATGAGTCCCATAGTGAACGACCACGTTTCAGATCCGTAAGTAATCACTGGCAACACACACTGGTCGAAGACTTTCGACTTGAGACACTGCGGTATATTGGACGAGAAGATATTGCGTAGTCTCCCGAACGCCGCCCAACCCAGTCTGATTCGACGATTGATCTCCTTCTCGAAGTTGGACTTACCCAGCTGGACTGTTTGTCCCAGGTATACATATTCGTCAACAACTTCGAGTGTAGAGTTTCTAACTTTCACTGGAGTTGGTATCACATGGACGTTCGACATGATCTTCGTTTTGTCCATGTTCATCTTAAGACCAACATCTTCAGAGACTCTACTGAGATCATCGAGCATAGTACTTAAGTCCTCCATGGTCTCAGCCATGACCACTATATCGTCGGCAAACCGAAGGTGAGTGATGTACTCGCCATTGATGTTAATGCCAAATCCCCTCCAGTCCAGAACCTTGAAAACATCTTCCAGTGCAGCGGTGAACAATTTAGGAGAGATAACATCTCCTTGTCTTACTCCTCGCTGCAATGGAATCGGTTTCGAGCTCCGGTCCTGGAGGCGAACTGACATATTGGCGTTTTCGTACAGGCACTTCAACACTTCGATGTACCGGTAGTCTACTTGGCACCGCTGGAGAGACTGTAGTACAGCCCACGTCTCGATCGAATCAAAGGCCTTTTCGTAGTCCACAAACGCTAAGCAGAGGGGCGAGTTATACTCTTCGGTCTTCTGTATAACTTGACGGAGCGTGTGTATGTGGTCTACGGTGCTGAAGCCTTTTCTGAATCCGGCTTGTTCAGGAGGCTGGAAGTCGTCGAGCCTGCGTGTGAGACGGTTTGTGATGACTCTCGAAAACAACTTATAGACATTCGTAAGCGAAGCACACGGTAGTCGGCGATGGCTTGACCACTGCGTTGTTACTAATGCGGCTAAGACAACAGTTTCGAATGTATCAGTATTACAGGATATCTATTGGTCTGACCATTATCCAGTCTTATTAGAATGTAACATCAATTCACTGGTATCTCAAGACCCAATGTGTGCCAATATGATACGTAATAAAATAAGATGGGGCGAACGCGATCCTGGTCAGATTGATAAATACCGCGACCATTGTAATAGTAAGTTAAAGAAAATAGATTTTAATTTAGATTTCTGCAACTGTGCGAATAAAATATGTTCAGATACAAGTCATCGGCTACTATTGAATGACATGTATAAGGAAATTATTAATACACTCTCAAAAAGTGCCGAACTGACATATACGAGTACTAGTAAGCACAGTGGCAGAACCAAACATGTACCAGGCTGGAACAAGCACGTGAGGGACGCCCACAGGGAGGCGCGACTATGGTTCAAGGCCTGGTTATCACATGGTAGGCCGAAAGCTGGTGTGTACTATCAGAATATGTGTAATTCCAGAAAAATATTTAAATCAAGGCTTAAATGGTGCCAGAACAATGCGGAACAAATAAAAATGGACATAATAGCACAGCATCATTCGAATAAAAAGTTTGTTAAATTCTGAAAGAACACCAAAAAGCTGGACCATAGACCTAGTCTCCCGGCCAGTGTGGAGGGAGTGCATGTGCCTGTTGATACTGCTAACCTGTTCCGGAGACACTTTAGACTAGAATCTCCACTAGGGTCAGCGTCGCAGGTTTTCGGTGCTGGATCGGATGTCTCGCCGATATGTAACATTATCTTTTCGGCTAAAGATGTATCGAATGTTATCGAAGGCATGGATGGCGGAAAATCACCAGGGCATGACGATCTCAGCGTCGAACACTTGAAGTACGCTGGTGACCACCTGCCTAGATGTTTGGCGATGTTTTATTCCCTGTGTTTGAGTCACTCTTATTTGCCCGACGACCTAATGCATACCATTGTAGTACCGATAGTCAAGGATAGAACTGGGGATTCATCTAGCTTATCCAACTACAGACCTATATCGCTGGCATCTGTTATAGCTAAGGTACTGGACGGTCTGCTTGATAGGCAAATAGGAAAGCACTCATCCCTCAACGATGCGCAATTTGGGTTTAGGCCAGGTTTGTCCACGGAAAGTGCTATTCTTTGCCTCAAGCAGACTGTACAGTACTATACGACCAGAAAAACACCCGTATTTGCTGCATTCTTAGATTTATCAAAAGCTTTTGATCTGGTATCGTATAATCTGTTGTGGGATAAACTAAAGAGAGATACGACTCTGCCATCTGAGATAATAGCGATATTGGAATACTGGTATAGCAACCAGAAAAACCAGGTCAGATGGGGGGGGACGTTCTCCGAGGAGTACAGGTTGCAATGCGGTGTAAGGCAGGGAGGCCTAACCTCCCCCAGACTGTTCACTATTTTCATAAATAGTCTGATCGAAGAGCTTAGCAGCACTAAGATCGGATGACATATAGGTGGAGTATGCATAAATAAATTGAACTACGCTGATGATATGGTGCTGCTAAGCCCTTCAATTAGAGCATTACAGAGACTTATATTTATATGTCAAAAATACGCTGAGAATCATGGGCTTAAATATAATGTTAAAAAGAGTGAGGTAATGGTTTTTAAGGTAATGAGTTAAGGTAATGACTTTTGAGGTAATGGTTTGTGGGATTGTCAGAAGTCCGAAGAGAGGGCGAGGACACGATAATCCTAAAGTCCGGCAACTTGCTCTATTTCCGGGAGGGCGACCAACAGTCCCAGGGAGGTGTCGGGTTCATCGTCCACAAGTCCCTCGTAAACAACGTGGTGAAGATCGAGAGTGTGTCGGCTAGGGTGGCGTACCTTATACTCAGAGTATCTGAGAGATACTCGCTGAAGGTCATACAGGTGTACGCGCCGACTTCGACACACTCCGACGACGAGGTGGAGGCTATGTATGATGATATCTCAAAAGCCATGCATAGCTCCAGAACCTACTTCACCGTTGTTATGGGGGACTTCAACGCGAAACTGGGCAAGAGAGATGGTGACGAACTGAGGGTGGGGCAATTTGGGGTTGGACGTCGGAACCACCGGGGCCATCTGCTGGCTGGTTTCTTGGAGAAGGAGGGACTCTACATGATGAACTCCTTCTTTAAGAAACGCGAGCACAGAAAATGGACTTGGATGAGTCCCGACGGTGCAACTAAAAACGAGATCGACTTCATCATGTCGACGAAGAGACATATATTCAACGATGTTTCTGTGATCAGTACGGTTAAACCGGTAGCGATCACCGCCTGGTAAGAGGCACGTTGAATATATGTCCTAAGCTAGAACGCTCGCGACTGATGAAGTCTACGCTCCGTCCTGCACTCCATCTCCAAAACCCCGAGAGCTTTCAGTTGGAACTCCAAAACCGTTTCGATTGCCTAGGCGATGATGTGGACGTATTCAACGACGGGTTTGTGGAAGCTGTCCATAGCGCTGGGTCTAAGTTTTTTAAGACCCAGCGGACAAATAAGACCAGAAAGCTCTCAGACTCCACTCAGAAGCTAATGGAAAAAAGAAGTGAACTGGTTCTACAATCCTCAGTTGATGCGACTTTATACCGGCAGCTCAACAGACAGATCTCTAAGTCCCTCAAACGCGATATGCGCCAATTCCGTACCAAGTGTATAGAAGAAGCCATCGAGCGGAACAAGGGCTCTAAAGTTTTTGCAAGGGATCTGTCTGTTGGGCAAAGCCAGCTCGCCAAATTAAAGACTGAGGATGGTAGAATCGTCACATCCAGATCTGAGCTGCTGAGTGAGATAGAGGGTTTTTATGGACAGCTGTACACGTCAACTAGCAGACCCGAAGTTGATCTAGCGGAAGACCTCAGAGCTAGACTGACCCGACACTATACAGAAGATATCCCGGACATCAGCCTGTGCGAGATTAGAATGGCTCTTGAACAGCTCAAAAATAACAAGGCGCCTGGGGAGGACGGAATTACAGCTGAGCTTCTGAAGGCGGGTGGTAAACCGATCCTTACGGCCCTTCAGAAGTTGTTCAATTCCGTCTTACTGGAAGGGAGAACGCCAAAGGCATGGAACAGAGGTGTGGTGGTACTGTTCTTCAAAAAAGGTGACAACGCTTTATTGAAGAACTACCGACCCATCTCACTTCTGAGCCATGTCTATAAGCTGTTTTCAAGAGTCATTACGAATCGTCTTGCACGCAGGCTTGATGACTTCCAGCCTCCCGAACAAGCCGGTTTCCGAAGAGGCTTTAGTACCGTAGACCACATCCATACGCTTCGCCAGGTTATACAGAAGACTGAAGAATATAACCTGCCCCTCTGTTTAGCGTTTGTGGACTACGAGAAAGCCTTCGATTCGATCGAAACATGGGCAGTACTACAGTCTCTCCAACGGTGCCAAGTCGACTACCGCTATATCGAGGTGTTGAAGTGTTTATACGAGAGCGCCACAATGTCAGTCCGACTCCAAGACCAGAGCTCGAAACCTATTCTGCTGCAGCGGGGAGTTAGGCAAGGAGATGTCATCTCCCCTAAGCTGTTTACCGCTGCACTGGAGGATGTCTTTAAGACTCTGGACTGGAGAAGGCTGGGTATCAACATAAACGGCGAGTACCTCACTCACCTTCGATTCGCTGACGATATAGTAGTCTTGGCTGAGACCTTGGAGGACTTAAGTACTATGCTCGTTGACCTCAGTAAAGCCTCCGAGCGAGTTGGTCTTAGGATGAACATGGATAAGACGAAAATCATGTCGAATTCCCATGTAGCACCAACTCCCGTAATAATCGGAGACTTTACACTCGAAGTTGTAGACGAATATATATACCTAGGGCAAACTATTCAGTTAGGTAGGTCCAACTTCGAGAAAGAGGTCAATCGTCGAATCCGACTCGGTTGGGCAGCGTTCGGGAAGCTACGACACATATTTTCGTCCAATATTCCGCAGTGTTTGAAGACGAAAGTCTTTAATCAGTGTGTGTTGCCAGTGATGACATACGGTACTGAAACGTGGCCGCTTACAATGGGCCTCATAAGAAGGCTCAAAGTCACCCAAAGGGCAATGGAGAGGGCTATGCTAGGAGTCTCTCTGCGTGATCGGATTAAAAATGAGACCATCCGCAGCAGAACCAAAGTAACCGAAATAGCTCTCCGAATCGCTAAACTGAAGTGGCAGTGGGCGGGGCACATTGCGCGTAGAACCGATGGCCGTTGGGGCGGGAAGGTTCTTGAGTGGCGGCCACGTACCGGAAGGCGTAGCGTGGGTAGGCCCCCCACAAGGTGGACCGATGACCTGGTGAAGGTCGCAGGAGTCCGCTGGATGCGGGTGGCGCAGGACCGGTCATTGTGGCAATCTTTGGGGGAGGCCTATGTTCAGCAGTGGACGTCTTTCGGCTGATATGATGATGATGATGATGAATGGTTTTTAAACCAAAATCCAAGACCTACATCGATCTGCCTGACATATCATTATATAACACACCTCTACCCAGAGTAGAAAAATTTAAATATTTAGGACATTGGATGACGGAAGACCTCAGCGATAATATTGACATAGAAAGAGAGCGTAGGGCGCTGGCCGTTCGTTGCAATATGCTATGCCGCAGGTTTGCTCGTTGTACAGTTCCAGTAAAGGTAACGTTATTCAAAGCATACTGCCAAACTTTTTACACTTGCAGCCTGTGGGGTAGCTTTACGCAGCGAGCGTACAGCGACCTACGAGTACAATATAATAATGCCTACAGGATGTTGATGGGTCTGCCTCGCTACTGCAGCGCCTCGGGAATGTTTGCGGAGGCGCAAGTAGATGGGTTCGACGCAATCATGAGAAAGCGATGTGCCTCCTTATTAAACCGTTGGCGAGGCAGTTCCAACAGCATCCTGAAGGCGTTAGTAGATAGGTGGGACTCTCCTCTACTGCAGAGATGGACTAAGCTCCACACTTCTTAGATATAGTATTATTTTATTAATTAGTATTATTTATTTTTAAATATGTAGTAGTTAGTTATATGGACTACGTCCGAAATAAAAGTTGTTATTATTATTATTATTATATTCGTGCACTCATTTATCGCCACATTTACAAAAATTCTCTATAAGTGGCGGCAGATGATATAAACTGAATTAACTACAAAAACAATTTCGTAAATAACTACGTGGACTGATGACCTGGTGAAGGTTACAGGAGTCCGCTGGATGTGGGTAGCACAGGCCCGGTCATTGTGGCAATCTTTGGGGGAGGCCTATGTTTAGCAGTGGACGTCTTTTGGTTGATATGATGATGATGATGAAATAGCTACGAATAAGTACACTTCTGATTTACACAAATCAATAACTAGACAGACAATCATTAGCAGACAAAAAAGACTTAAAAATCTATGGAAATGTTCCGTTTGACTTGAGTAAATCGGCAAATTATTTATAGAGAGAGCTGTTTGCTTTCAGGACAAGTCTCAAAGGAAATAAATAGGAATATTGTGCCTTTGTGCAGTAACGTCTAGCTAGTTATATGTAAACTTTAGCTTTCCAAGTGGGACTGGATTCAGATACGGAAATTTAACACATAGGTTTGCTCGGTTTAGGGTACCTAAACAAACAGTACCGTTACCATAAGAGCACAAGAGTCCGTTTCACCATACCCAAAAAAATATTTTGTAATTAGTTTTCTTCATAAGAAGACACTGAATAAGTGATTACATAGGTAGGTACTTAAATGGATCACCATTCATGACACTCTATACAGTATGTATTTGTATGTATTGTACAGTCTACCAACTGAAACCCTAGGGTACTCTAGAACCTTGTCCAAGTTACAAATAGTGACAGATTTCATATTTTAAAGACAAAAGGGCCTTAATCGCGTAAACTTACGTTTAATTATATCCTGACGTTTCGGGCATGACGATACACCCGTGGTCGCAGGTAGACCCGTTTGTCTTTAAAATGTGAGTGGTTATCGTGAAAATTTAAATCAAATATAGTGACAGATTTCTTACTGTTATACGGCAAAGGTAAACAATACACTCCGTTTGAACTTAGAAAACCCTTCGGATCCAAGAAAGAGACGGAAGGCTCGGGCTACAACGACGACACACGATAAAGCAGGACAGCAGTATTACCTTCGTGTGTTCCGAAGGTTTTTCTAAGTTCCAACAGAGTGTACTAATAATCGGCAAATGGAAATATCAAAACGGCTTTACTCATTAATATACAATATCTCCTCACAATTAGTTTTATATTACCTGAATAAGCCTCTGGGAGTCTGTGCCATCGATAAATGTATAAACCCTTAAGAGGTAATGGTAGGTAGAGATCGGAATTTTTTCGAGTCGGTTTTGTCGAGATCGGAGTTTTTCCAATATTTTAATTTTTTTCATCAAAATAAAATTATGATTGCTGGTTAACATTATGTGCGTGTAGTGATTTGTTTGCTCTGTGTTTGTTGTGACCATGTATTTATCAACTTAATACAAAAATGTACTAAGTATATTGGTGTAGGTTTATTGGAGGGTAGGTAGTTTTCTCTCTGTCACTCTTTCCAGTTAGTGCGACAAAGACAGTTGCGCTCCCAGATAGCATTTGAAATAGTGTCGAAATTTCGGGTGCTCAAAAACTAGGGATTGCCACCTTTTTGTGCTTCAAATAAAGTATCTGAAGGTACAAAAATATAAAAATACAAAACATAAATAAAGTATTTTATTGTATGTCCAAGATCAGCATGTGAAAAAGACCATCAATGAATAAACGTCACGAATAATGCATTTGAGTGTACTTTAAATGGTTCGTAAAATATAAAGTATACACAGCTGAAATATCTAATAGCTGAATATAATAATACTTTATATTAAAGTACGCGTGGCAACCCTATCAACGACTTAAATATAAATGGTAAATACCCCGTTTTAAATCATACTATTTAATAATATGGTTCCACTTTGTATATACAGCCTCCTTAGCCTAGTTAGTTAACCCTGGCTATGAAGCTGGAGGTTCCGGGTTCGAATCCCGGCGAGGGTAATATTTGTGTATTTATTTTATCACAAATATTTGTTCCCTGATCATAGCTGTCTATGTAGTAGTAGTAGTAGTAGTAAAACACTTTATTGTACAAATAAATATAGAAAAGTACACAAAACACAAGACAATTGTACAAAGGCGAGCTTATCCCTGCAAGGGATCTCTTCCAGCTAACCTTTGAGTAGTTGAGTAATACATAAATTTATGTATATATCTATTATCCCGGCGAGGGTAATATTTGTGTATTTATTTTATCACAAATATTTGTTCCCTGATCATAGCTGTCTATATATTTGAGTAATACATAAATTTATGTATCTATTATCCCGGCGAGGGTAATATTTGTGTATTTATTTTATCACAAATATTTGTTCCCTCATCATAGCTGTCTATGTATTTGAGTAATACATAAATTTATGTATCTATTATCCCGGCGAGGGTAATATTTGTGTATTTATTTTATCACAAATATTTGTTCCCTGATCATAGCTGTCTATGTATTTGAGTAATACATAAATTTATGTATCTATTATCCTGGCGAGGGTAATATTTGTGTAGGTATTTATTTTATCACAAATATTTGTTCCCTGATCATAGCTGTCTATGTATTTGAGTAATACATAAATTTATGTATCTATTATTTAGTCAGCCTCTGTAGCTTAGTTGGTAATGACCCTGCCTACGATACTAGAGGTTCCATTGGCATTCCATGGGCATTATTTGTGTATATATTTATCACAAATATTTGTACCTGGGTCATGGCTGTCTATCTATTTAAGTATCTATATATTACATGTATATCTATCTATTATACATACTCGTATATACATCGTCACCTATACATACTCACATCACAAGATTTAATTAAACTTACCGTGGAACTGGGTCGATTTTTGTAAGATGTCCCAAGATATTTATTTATTTATTCGGCGAATGACGTCCATATTCGACTTCCTTATTATGTGTCTTGAAGGAATGACGTTGCCCAATAGACCGAGAGGCAACTGAATGGTTCAATAGGTGACTAACTTAGCAAACATTGACAGCCAAAAGGAGACTTGTTCCATTGGGACATAGTCTGAGGGCAGAAGCCAATTTATTATAATCATTAATCATGGATCAGAAGTTCAAAAGTCGTTGTAATATGTAGTTTACGAAATATCATATAAGAATAATCGTGAGAATGGTTTTTGCTGTAATAGTACATTACTATAGAGGACGGGAAACGAAGGGTTACAGGCCAAGTAGATATATCTAGCCGAAGGAACTGAGGCCAGATAGGAATACGCGGCCTGTAACCCTGTTTCTCGCCGAGATTTGTATAGTGCTTTTCTCAAACTTGCCATGAATTAAAACGAACTGATTTCGCCGAACCATGCTATTTGATTTGTAAATAAACCAATATTAATATAATAGTAAGTACAGTATCGTACAACATTAAAAAAAAACATTCGCGCCTAACTTTTTTTTTTAAATCTGTTTGAGGTATTCTTTTACCTGGTGGTATAGACATTAGTTCTTAGGTTATTTTTTTTTTCTGTGGCTGAATGTCAAGACATAGTGTCACAATTTGACGTTTCAAAACAAAAGACAGTTTGTTTGCAGTCCTAGGTGTGAAATAAATACATGAAATCTCTTTACATATCATCTTAGCATATGCCACAGGATACATAGTATTTCCGGGTTTAATTTAAAGTAAGTAACATCAACATTCCGTAGCAAGTTTGAGAAAAAATATTTAATAGAAAAATGTATTGTATAATAGTTTCCATTTAAAATGACATTCGAAAGGATTATATCGTCAACAATTGTCCAGCAAAAAAAAAATAAATAATAATAATACAATAATTGGTAACAGACATGTAGAGCAAATTACCGATGGGGTGGAAAATTTGCTCGATAGGAGACCACGGCTTGGCAAGAGGACGTCCACCCAAAATAATATATGGAAAGACAACCAGAGACGCTCGTACCAGATTGCGTCCAACCGGTGTAAAGGTGCATGCAGATCAAAAGAGCATTCGCTGTTCTATCCCCCACTCTACGAAATCAACGAATCACGTTTCGTGTAACGATCGAATTTCGTAGAGTAGGGGGATAGAACAGCGAATGCTCTTTTGGTCTGCATGTCCCTTTATGTGGAGGTCGAAGGGAAATGTTCAGCAGTGGACGACTGGACGTCTTACGGCTGCAACGATGATGATGAATGAAGGTAAAATACCATTTGACTCTCAGCGTAGGATTGGTTGAAGTAACTGTAACATTATTAGGCGAAGTTGTGTTATTATTCAATAAGTGCCCCGGTGGACCGGATTTCAATTACGCAAGTTTGCCTAGTTCCAAACAACGCGCTTACTGTAATTAGGTTCTCCCGGTGAGGACAGCTCTTTAGATATTAAATTATTATCAGCTTCCGTAGTAGTGACCCTGCCTTCGAAACTTTATCACAAATATTTGTTCCTTGTGTGTAAATAAATATCTTGGGACATCTTACACAAATCGACCTAGTCCCACGGTAAGCTCAATTAAGGCTTGTCATGTAGGTACGAGGCGACGATATATATAATAGATAGATACATATAGATGCTTAAATACAAAGACAGCCATGACCAAGGAACAAATATTTGTGATAAATAAATACACAAATAATGCCCTCGCCGGGATTCTCCAGCTTCGTAGTCCGGGTCACTACCCACTAGGCTACGGAGGCTTGTTTAGTGTTACTACTTAAAAAATATAACTAAAAAATAAAAAACAATAAAACAATTTGGGTTGTTCCACATAAAATGTAGATGGTAGCACCATATTTCTCACGCTATACCAGAACGCTGTAAGGCATTCGAATAGGAGGCGGCTAGTAAGTATTGCTTGCTCTTAGAGTATGTATGATGAGCTGTTTTCATACTAAATGACATGTATTACGTGACATTTAGTATGAAAACAGCTCACCCCCAGCATTGCTTATAACAGATTGCATATACCCGAGAAATTTGACCAGTGTTCGCTGAACTGGAGTGGCCGAGTGGTTTAGATATCAGCCGCAAAACATGAGGACGTATTTTTTCTTTGGTATATAACATATAATATTTAAATAAATAAATGTACAAAGAAATAACTTAACCGGTATTCGAATCCGGAACCTTCAGCTTCGTCACTTGGTTTATTGCCGACAGGTGACAACCACTTATCGAACGACTTCTAATTTTGAAATCCGGCTGAATTGAAGGCGGGCTGTGAAACTGCGAAGTAGTGCGAAGTATCAAATCATCCGTCAATACCGTAAGTGCCAGCACCAATGCCTGTAGGGACGTCACAAAGTTAGCGCAGGTGTGACCGCCACGGTCGTGACCCGAACTAAATTGTAATAAAATACCATACTTCATTAATAGGGGACTGGTCGGGTTGTGCTTGGAATTGCTTCTGAATTGCTACCGATTGTTACGTTGATTTCTTAATGGCCAGTTCTGAGTTTGATTATTTAGGGGGTACACGATAAGTAAATTATGTTTTCTCAAACTTGCAATGAAATGTTGGCATTACGTACGTCAAATTAAACCAGCAAGTACCATCTCACTGGATCGATGATTGAACTTGATATGTAAAGGCATTTCATGGCATACCGGAATGAACCCGCTTTAAAAAGCTAAATACCGGAAGTAACTTGTAAAGTGACAGAACAACTTGGCATTTCACCATAAAAAAAACTAATGTCAATGTCACCGAGTAAAAGATTATCTCAAATAGTTAAAAAAAAAATTGGTTGCCTGTAAAGTCGGTATACGGGCGAAAGTTTTACGTGACAACGACTTTCACTTTTTATGTCTGTCTCTCTCGCTCTTAGGCGGGCTAACCATGCCCGAGTGGAAGGGACGCGTGCCTCTCACTCGCTCTCATTGTGAGCGCATAACGTGAGCGGAGCGTAACGCAGTTTCTTGAAGTGTCACCCGGCAAACCAATTTATAAGACGTTGTCACGTCAAAATTGTTGACGTATAAGTTGATTTTTACTATTTTATAGATTCGTTTCGTTCTTTGACTAATTATTTGTTTGTGTACAGTCAAGTGCAAAAATAAGTATCGAAAGAATCCGTTCATAAATATGTTACGACGTTCTTATTACACAGAATTAGAGTGCACTGGGACATAATTTTGAACGTTTTTGTATACCCCTTATTTTGTCTTCGACTGTACTGTGAAAAACACTTTCAATTTTTTATTTCATTGCAAGTTTGAGAAAAGCACTATACAAATCTCGGCGAGAAACAAGGTTACATGCCGCATATCTCTATATCCACTTGGCCTGTAACCTTTCATTTCCCATCCTCTATAGTAATGTACTATTACGGTATCTAATGTTCCTTACTTTTAATTGATGAAATGTGGTTCTTGCTATTGAAAAGTGCGATTGAAAAAAAAACACATATACAGGGTGTCCCATAAATAATGGATCATCCTGATACCCGAGGTAGGTCGACCCAAGACAAGAGGTACCTAACCAACATAACATCACCTCAGTAAAAGTTGGACAGTTTTCGAGATTTTGCCGATTTTACGTTTATTTCGAACTTGGCCTCTTTTTTACACGTTAAGTGATATAATTTGCTTAAATAACTTTTGTGCTATTAATTTTTCGTCGTTATTCTATCAGAAACAGTTAAATTTTATAAAACAAGTGATATTTTAATAAAAAACTTATGTCAAATGCGAAAGAAATTAGAAATTAGAATTATTTGGCTTTTAGTCGTATGCCATGAAAACAAATACTAGACCGTCCGTCATGGTTATTGCTCATTTTTTTGCAAATTAATAGAGTTTCTTTTGCATTGAACATAAGTTTTTTAGTAAAATATCACTTGTTTAATAAAATTTAACTATTTCTGATAAAGTTATGAAGAAAAACTAAATAACACAAAAGCTATTCAAGCAAATTATAGTACTTAACGTGTAAAAAGAGGGTAAGTTTGAAAAAAAAAACGTAAAATTGGCAATATCTCGAAAACCGTCCAACTCTTACTAAGGTCATGTTATGTTGGTTAGGTAGTTTAGGTACCTCTTGGGTCGACCTACCTCGGGTGTCAGGGTGATCCATTATTTATGGGACACCCTGTATATACCTACTATAAACTGAGTCCAAAACCGTACAGTTTTTTTTAAATCACACTTTTCAATAGCAGGAATCACATCTTCATCAACCTCCTGTTTTGAAGTAAGTTAAAAACTACATAATATCTTCATATTGTATAGGTATAGGACTACTTCTTCTGTATTCCTATATTTGTAATGGTATACCTAATACTTATATGCTGAGCATATTTTCTTCAAAAGAGGAGGAGATTATAATGTATATCTATCTCCGAGAATCGTGATCCGATTTTCAATCTAACGGAAAAACTTAACCTCGAGATTGTCCCGTTGGCACCAAGTCGGGGTCTGATGATGGGATCTTGAAGAAATCGTTTTTTTTTTTTTCATCGAATACAACTCATGTGGTCGTAAGAAGGTCCTTATAAGAAGATTATTTCAATTTCTAATTTCTGCACTTGACTTACACTTAAGGAAACGAAACAATGCTTTAAAACACCCAAACAAAATGAACCAAAGTTGAAAGTCAAAAGCCGAGCAATTTAATTTATTCTCATAATTAAACTGCTTTGAAACAAAAAGTTTCATAAAAGAAAGAGTTTTATCTCGCGATGTTTACGAGAAGCATAAACCTAATACCTTTGTCCTTTAAAAACAGGGGGAGCAGAGAAAGTGTCGATTTGAATGATAAGAATATCGTGGGGTTGAAAACATTTGTCGCTTAAAGTCGCCATCAGATAGATATATCCAGGGTGCTTAGCAGCTAACTGTCTTTGCCGCACTAATATGCAAGAGAGACAGGGAAAACTACGACACGCTACTAAGCGTTAGCGATTGGCAACTTGGCTAAGCATCCAGGGATCGGAACCGGTTTTTTAGAAAAACCTCGAAATAGCCCAATATTTTAAAATCTTTTATTATTTTTATGGCATAATATTAATACGAGTGTGTAGGTATTTTAATGTATGTATGTAGTCAATACAAATAATAATTAAAATAGAATTAAAACTAAAATAATTTGTCAAATTAAAATTAAATAAACTAAAGCAATATAATCACCAAATTAAAAATTTAAAAAACCGACTTCAACCGGTTTCTCCAAGATTCCCGATTTGTTTCCATCATTGGTTTCCTCAAATCCTACTTTCTGAATGCAAAATCTTGTAAATGAATGAAAATTACCAAAAGCGCCCATACATGTACCTATAACATTTGAAGAGATCCCTCGATTTCTCCAGGATCCCATCATCAGACCCCAACTTGGTGCCAATGGGACCATCTCGGGGTAATACACGTTCGATCACAAAAAGAAATTTTAGAATCGGTTCACTATTCTCGGAGATATCAGGTAACATACATAAAAAAAAAAAAAAAAAAAAAAAAAAAAAAAAAAAAAAAAAAAAAAAAAAAAAAAAAAAAAACAGTCGAATTGAGAACCTCCTCCTTTTTTGAAGTCGGTTAAAAATAGAACTAAAACTAAAGTAAACTATCAAATTAAAACTAAATAAATCTAAAAAGTTCGGACCCTGCGGCGACTCTTTATGTAGTCCTCAATATTTCGTGTAATTAACAACATCGTATTTTTAAATTACTCCAATAACGAAAAAAATGTACCGAAGAACGAAAAAGAACGTAATCGGAACCGTTCTTTTGTATGGAGAAAAAACCGGTATCCCTGGATATATCGTCCATTAAATACAAAAGCGACACAACTCAAAAACCGTGAAAAATGATTTTATTGAAAAAACGACATTATAAGCACTAATATTTTACGTGACACTAAGACACCTGTCGATTTGACGTTAGAAAGTATCAAAATTATGCAGGTGCCCTTTTTGCACTATCACTCTTTCGAGACTAATTTCAGTGCTAAACTGCCATTTTGTCAGTTGCGACTCGACCGTCGACCAAAACGCACGACATTTTTGTGAAAAAGTGCCATGAAACGGAAAAATAAGTGATAACGTAAAAAAATATGTAAGCAAAAGTGCCATATTTGTAGATGTGGCCCTTTTGAATAAAATAAATACGTAAATATTATGTTTCTTTATATAAAAAGGAGTCGCAAAACGAAAGGTGGCAGCTTTAATTTTAAAATATGCTCTAAAATTTGATTTTTCATTCATCAAAACTGCCTTATTAGGATTTGCAACCTTTTTGAATTAAAAATATATTCGAATGCATCAATCACAGGAGCCATATTCATACATGATGCTGTTTTGAATAAAGTAAATATGTATGGTTTAGATTTCTTTATAAACCAAGGAGCCGCAATACGGAATGTGGCAGTTAGGATTCTAAAATGTACACTTCACAGTACGTTTCTAAAAACATTGTTGCGTTTACAGCCGTTTTTAATTTAGTATAATATTAAAATCCATAAATGTACCAGATTGAATAATTGAGTATCTTTTGCATGATATCTTAAAAAATACAATACATCTTATAAAAACAGTAATTGTAAAACGTGGTACTTTGTATTGTGTTTGTTTTACTTAAAAGTATATTAGAGATTGTGTGGAAGATGACTGTGAATTATGTGTACCTATAATTGCGACTACGAAGAAACAATAATGGCATAAACTTCGGATTATTAAGTATTTGTCATACTTTCCTATTATATTATTTGTATACAATACAAGTATAACAAATAAAGATCTAACCCCGTTGTATGTTTTAACGAATCTAAAAACTTATGTTAGTAGTATTTATTTTTTCACTTTTGGGAATGCCAACATAGGGATGATGACTGTATTTAAAATAAATTATTAGACATTATGCACGGCATCATACACGAATAAATATAGACTGCAGTCAGAACTTTTATTTAATATAAGTGTAGTATACAAACGTGACGTTACTTTTGTGTATTTCATGTAAATCTTTCACGAAAAAAGATGTTGATTTGACTTGACAGTCATCATGCCTATTGCTTCACTACATAGGTAGTACCCAAGTACTAGCACTAAACTGTGATGTCGACTAGAAAAAAAAATTGTTACGTTATTACTAATCATAAGTAGATTTTTAGGATCTCTGCAATTAAATATCGAAAAATATACTTTTGTATCGGCAAAAATTAAGTTCTTGCATCAATTCTAATGAAAAAAACTAGTAAACCGTCAAAACATATCAATTTGGATCATTTAGTATGGGAAAAAAAACAAATAACTAAAGATGTCACCGATTTTTATTATTTACGTGCTTTTAGGTGGGCTATTTCCGGTTTATAGTAAAAATAAGTGGTATCAAAGTAAATTCCATTCTCAACAATATAACTTTGATCGCGTTATATTTATTTTATATTTGTTAACTAAAAGTACCACATTTTTTTATATAGCAGGTTGATTCTTGAAGAAAACCGATAATTATATCTGAATTTTAAACTAGTACGTCCGTTTTAAATTCATCGAAATATGTAACCAAAGTTAAAATTAATCAAAGTAACCCTGGGTTTACGGTAGCTATAAACATGTTCTGACAATATGTAAGTTAAGAAACAGTAAGAAAAAGTTTTGTCTGGTTCAGTTTTGTTAAAAAACAGTATTTCTATGTTTAAGACATGATTTTATGTATGATTTAAATGAAATAACTGCTTATTTTTTTTGTATTTGTGGCCTTTGATGGAAAAAAATTATCAGAGTTAATGTTATTTTTTTATGCAAAACGGACGTATACGCTCATAAAAGCTTGCACAGCACATATTACTTTCTAATAACCAAACCCATCAAAAGAGGGTTAAAATGCCTACAAATTGATATATAACACATATAATATGAACATGATGTAAAAAAAATTTGTGAACAAAAAACGAATACAAAATCTTTAAACAGCTCCCCTGTAAAAAGTAAATTTTTGACATGTGTCGCTTTTGTATTTAATGGACGATATCATAGCGTCCGGAGTGTTCTTAAAAACCTGAACACGCCTTTATTGCCATAACGATAGAGACGTGTTTAGATATTCTTGAGCGCTTCAGACGCTACGATATAATATATCTGATAGTGACTATTCAAATAGGGAAATCATTATGAAAGCCTTTTCTTTGTAAATTAGTTTTGAGCGATAATTCATAGGTATGATTCCAAGAGACGCCGGTTTCAATTTTATTTAGAAACTGAGTAGGTACGTACAGTCGGTACAAACTTATATATGTAAATAAAAAATATCTTGGGAGATCTTACACAAATCGACCTAGTCCCGCGGTAAGCTCAATTTTAAGGCTGGTAATGTGGGTATTGTAGGTAGCAGACAACGATATATACATACTTCGATACTTAAATATGTGTACAGCCATGACCAAGGAAAAAAAATAGGCTACTTGACTCATATCAAATTTAGTGCAAAAAATTATTATTTTCTGTAGTATTTATTGAAAAGATCTATATTTTTCGATTACGGTGTATTAAAAGTGTTTGATGGGTACATATTTTTTATTGAAAAAATTGATTTACTTTTTTTAATTTTGTACTCTGAAAACGGTGTCGGCCATGACGTGACGTCATAGGATCTTAAACTAACTTCATGTCGAATCTTATACGAGTGAAATTCGCCATGGATATGTAGGCATGTAGCTTTGCTGTGACATTGACATAACATAAGTGACATGTCAAATGTTTGTTTTCGGTTTGAGTGACGTCACACCACAGATAATCTAAGCATTAACATGGCTAGTATCGTTTTCGCGCGGTAACGAAAGTTTAAATTTTAAGTTATTATTTTGCGGTTTTCTAGGTCGCGAAAAAATATATTTATATATTTTTATATATTTTTTCCGTTAATCAGATATTGATTAATAATATAAGACAAACTTTAAAAATGGGTCAAGTAGCCTATTGTGATAAATAAATACACAAATAATTCCCTCGCCGGTATTCGAACCCGCAACCTCCAGCTTTGTAGGTAGGGTCGATACCAACGGAGGCTGACATATATGTATAAATGTAAAAGCTATTACATCTTAAAACTTGGACATTAAGGCTTTGTAGAAAAAAAATTAAGGCTGTTGCATAATAACATAAAAGAAAAGACGAATGAAAGGTAAAATCTTATCCGCCTTACAAACTTGATGAATCGAATTATTTTTCATCTCATTATGACGGTAGATGCGCTCTGTTACAATAGATATACCCATACAGTGGAATCTCATTGAACAATATAACTACTCAGGTTACTACAGGTTGTCCTACAAAGTAATCGAAGTACTCGGCGTATATCTCCTCCCCATACACACTTTGAAGCCAATTCCGCATGGGGTCCCACTATTTCAAAGAGAAAAAGAGAGAAAGAGAGAGAAAGAGAGAGAGAGAGATAGAGAGAGAGAACTGACATTCTGTACGGCAGTATATTTCAGTCACTAACCCATTTTTAGGTGGTAGGTATCCGTAGGTACCATAAACAAATTACCCCTTATTCTTACATAGACCTTTCCAATAGAGGTCGAAATACTCGTAGATTTACTATTATTCTTAGTAATAATAAG
Organism: Thaumatotibia leucotreta; assembly: GCA_025490895.1. Taxonomy (NCBI): domain Eukaryota; kingdom Metazoa; phylum Arthropoda; class Insecta; order Lepidoptera; family Tortricidae; genus Thaumatotibia; species Thaumatotibia leucotreta. Next base: position 6,131 of record JALPQI010005048.1, on the reverse strand, counting down.
CGTAGTAGTACGTAGGCCTCTCTTATTAACTATGCGTATAGACCCATTAGGAGGTAAATGCCATAATCACCACGCTGGGCAAGCGGATTGGCGATCGCAGTAATGTGGCCACAATGATGACGCTGCTGCCCATCATCAATCTTTTATCAAATAATGGTTAGTGACACTTCAATCCCTTAGTCGACTCTTACGACACCCGTAGGAGGAGTTAGAGTTGTGACAAATGTATTCTTACTACCGTCACCACAAGGTTATATGTTTATCTACTGTAGATCTTTCAGTCCTATGCAACCAGCCAGGTGCATTTAATATCTGCACCGCGTCCCCTGTCGCGCGCATAATCTCCAGCAACCTGGTCTCAAGTTCAGTAACTTTTTGTCACTTTAAAATCAATCAAAATTTGATTGCGCTTCTCTAACACCACTGGGGACGTTCTAAAATTGTCAATTGCAAATATATACTGAGTTAAGGGCATAATGAAAGTAAAATCATGATCGTTTCCACTGTGTTCCGAAAAGTTGTCTTACAAATTATATGGGTAAGCAAAGGTATCATCATCACGTCAACTGCTGAACATTATAATAACAAGCACCACTTCGGAACAATAACACCAAACATATTTTTCTAGAATGTAAACAGGTAGAGGCATACAGGAGTAGGCACTTGGGGACTCCACATACACTAAAGGAGGCATTTAGCAACCTGAAACATACGCTGAGTTTCGTGGAAGAGCTTGGATGGTTGGAATAGTGCTACCTCGCTATCACGCAAAAAAGGCACGATGGTTGTCGAGTTGCGGAAAAAGCCCAGTAAAAACTAACTAACTAACTGCTGAAAATAAGCCTCTCTTTAGGGTCTCCACATACACCGGTCGAAAGCAACCTGCTGCCAGCGTCTTTCGGCGATCTTCAGAAGAACGCCTGTCCATATTGTGGGTGGACGTCCGACACTGCATTTGCCACACTGTGGTCTGCACTCGAGCACTTTTCTACCCCATCGGCTATGTGCTCTTCGTGCCAGCCCATTGCTACTTCAACTTGCTGATCCGGAGGGCTATGTTTGTGATTTTTGTCTACAGATCTTCTCGTTTCTGATTCGATCACGTAGAGAAACCCCAAGCTGAGGGACTTTGAGCTTTGAGATGAGGCCGATAGTGAAGGACCACGTTTCGGCGCCATGATTGAAGACTTTCATCTTGGACTGCACTATGCACTGAAGCACTGAAGTATGTCGGACGAAAAGGTAACTTAAGATATAGCTAACTTATTATTCGGAGATAGATGTATGGGTAAACAAGGATTGTAGTGTATAGAATAAAAAAAAACTATTTCAGTTCACAAAAAATGTATAACAAAAAAATTTATAGATTATTCTCTGTCACTCTAATGACGACTTCGTTGGAATGACAGAGACAAATCCCCGAAATTTACAAACTTCGGTATTCGCGGTAGAAAGCTAGCTGTAATAAAAATATTAAATGATATTCGTGTACCGAGTCACCCCTCCACGGGAAGCAACAAACGACACAAATTGATACAGTATTGGGAATTCGCTTCTTCACGACAAGGGAGCTGCATCCTACTTACAATAATAGCCTATTAGCTGCACCTGCTTCGAGTAACAGAAGTTAAGCCTTTGCTGATCGAAACCTCTGATGTATAGGTATTATAAACAGGGTGGAACGGAACGACGACCCTTCCCGTTACCGACCTAGTCCTTCCAACCATCACGATAAACTTTCAGTATAGTATTCACTATCATCATCATCAGCCTATAATGATAGTCCATTGCTGGACGTAGGCCTCTCCTATTAACTATGCGTATAGACATTAGGACGTAAATGCCCATAATCGCTACGCTGGGCAAGCGGATTGGCGATCTCAGTAATGTGTCCACTATGATGACGCTGCTGCCCATCATCAATTTTTTATCAAGTTACACTTCGATCCCTTAGTCGTCTCTTACGACATCCGCAGGAGGAGTTGGGATTGTGACAAATTCTTAATGCCGTCACCACACGGCCAACAACGAAATATCTTTAAATAGGCTACTTGACTCATATCAAATTTAATGCAAAAAATTATTATTTCCTGTAGTATTTATTGAAAAGATCAATATTTTCGATCACGGTGTATTAAAAGTGTTTGATGGGTACATATTTTTAATTGAAAAATTTGTTTCATTTTTTTTTATTTCGTACTCTGAAAGCGGTGTCGGCCATGATGTGACGTCATAGGATCTTAAACTAACTTCATGTCGAATCTTATACGAGTGAAATTCACCATGGACATGTAGGCATGTAGCTTTGCTGTGACATTGACATAACATAAGTGACATGTCAAATGTTTGTTTTCGGTTTGAGTGACGTCACACCAGTCACACCACAGATAATCTAAGCATTAACATGGCTAGTATCGTTTTCGCCCGGTAACGAAAGTTGAAATTTTAAGACATAATTTTGCGGTTTTCTAGGTCGTGATAAAATATTTTTGTATTTTTTTTCCGTTAATCACATATTGATTAATAATATAAGACAAACTTTAAAAATGGGTCAAGTAGCGTATTTAACCCCTCATACAAAGTGAGTGATTAAACTCTGTTTGGTTTGGTGTTTAAAAAAAGGTAAACAATCTTGCAGTATCTTTTTATTGAAAACTACGAGTAGAAAATAAGTTTTAGCAAATATACATAATATAACAAGGAAATACGGTGATTTACATTGTTTTTGATTCATTAAGTACCTAGTTTGGATTTTTATATGCATTTTTCAATAAAAAGATACCCCAAGATTGTTTACCTTTTTGTAAACACCAAACCAAACAGAGTATAGTTAGGGTTCAATAGTGGAAAAGTCAATTTTCCAGGTACGTTTTCGTTAGTCTCGGTCGGTAGCGGGGAGGATCGTCGTTCCGTTTCACAAAATAATAAATAATATTAATTATTGTAACATAGTTGTTATTGAAGAAATTATAAATCTTTCTTCTTCATTCTAAGGCTATGGTCTCCTATTTGTATGCCGTACCTACGCCGCGTATATCATTTAGGTCTCCGCAGTAAGCTACGTATCAAGTAGGTATTGTTTATTTCACGAGTAAATAATAATACTTTTGAAGTCATTTGTACATGATTAAAATGATTGACGACTAATGATTAATTAACAATAAAACTATTTGGGATCTCCCTATATGGAGCGTGACGTCAAATTGATGTCATCGGCATGAAAATTATGGGCCCCGTCGATTATCAAACTGGTGCCGTCAACCTATATTTATATATTTTTAATTTATTGTTATTGCCTTAGTTATTGTTATTTAGGTTTTGTACTACATCGTGTCCAAATACGAGTATTGCATGGGCTATTAAGATTTCCTTTTATTACTTAAATTTTAAACTCAAAGCAAAAACTTCCATGACAACAATGTTCAAACACTCTCCGAAATAGGAAAACTGCATTTTCTAGCAAGAAAATATGCTAAATTATTCTCGCGAGCTTCTTTAAACGTTGCAAGAAAGAAAAGAAAAAGGCAACGCCTGTTCTACGAACGTACACGTCATACAAGAGAAAAAGGCATGGAAATTTAAGACCTTTAAAAGTGGAGGTATGAAAAAAGAAGGTGGCATGGATTTATGTCGGCACAGGTATATTCTTAGAATCTGCTATTCGACAATTTATTACCGTGTTTGCCGTAGCCTGCTACAAAATTGCCTACTATGCCAAGCTTTGCCAGGTCTGAAAAACGGTGATCTCGGAGCTATATGCATTAAATTCCTCAGAATATTATTTTGTCTTACATTACTAGGATTACGACGTACTCTTATGCAGCTATTTCATTGAAAATCATTGTTTTTCAAACCATATAAAGTTTGGTTTGGTAGGTAATGTACGTAGTAGTTTACGTAGGTAACACCATTTGAACACGGTTTCATAAAACCGCACTCGTGTTTTAATGCCAAATTATTTACAGTTGCTAGGGTTTGCAAATATTAGAAAGTTTCAGGTATTCGAAAATTCGGTTTTTAAATATATATTGATATATATTCGAATAGTTAGTTATTTCCGCTACAGAATGTTAATAGATGTGGGCGACAGAATTATTATTTATTCACAGTCATTTGAATTAATTACCTATCAATACATTCACGCGGCGTCACGGCAAGCCTCGAAGAAGATGGCGACACGATCTTGACGCTTTTAGAAAATATTGGTCTAGTGTCGCATTAGACAGAGACGCCTGGAACAAGGCACCCACTGTACACATGATTTTTTGTCTATCTCTTGTTTCATTTTATAGTTCACTCTTTTGCTCAAAGGTTAACTGGAAGAGATCCCTTACAGGGATAAGTTCGCCTTTGTACCTGTTTCTAATTGTTCTGTGTATTTTTTTTACCTATAATTATTTATTTGTGTACAATAAAGAATTTACATACATGCATACAAGGAAAGGGAGGAATTTGCCCAGCACACCGGACACCGCAGGCTAAATAATAATAATAATAACATTTTTAGTACAGATTTAAAACACTCCCTTCGATCGTGTTTTAAGAAATCGCCACTCGTTTCGAATTTCATGTTTTTCGCACTTGTGTCGTAATGTACTATTTTGCCACATCCATCGTTACACGTGAGACATTATAACATATTTTTGGAGCAACCTTTGCAAAGACAAGCCTAGAAATAAAAAGAGTAGATAAGTGCAGTGTAAGTACCTATTTACATAATATTCAAATCGTATCGTTACTTTTAACAACTTATTTTTCGGGAAAATTAGTAGGTAGCTGCAAAAAATGCTATGAATATATACAAATGTTATCCAGATAATACATGAATTTTAACCTAATAATAATAATACATGTTTGCATAATGCCAACAATTTAACATATTGCGAAAACACAAATCAAATTATTTATTAACTAAATATTTTGATTTGTACTTTTAATTTAAATTTAAATTTGACCGGTGGTTGCTAAGACCGAGTGGCCGAGGGGTACATACATCAGCCGCGAAAGCTGAGTACGTGGGTTCGATTCCCACCTCGGACATAGGTGATCTTGGTCGTTTTTCTTTGGTATATGACATCTATATTTTGGTATATTTATAAGCCAACAATTTAATTTTGCATAATAAAAGATGTACCGAACCCCTACTGACACAATGTGTCGTAGATTTGAAGATAATTTGAATAAATTATTACAAACCTAACAGGCGAACGTCCCATTATTGAATAGTTTCATAACGCATTTCCAAAAAACTCAATCAATAACATTTTACGACAAATCAATCATTGTTGCAACCCTAACAAGAACAAAATTATGTTTACCGACTGTTCAGTGGAACCTCAACCATATTACAACTGCATAAGGTGAATATAAGTGCATCGGATGCGATTGTGGCTAGGAAGCCATCTGTCACGCAAAATGATGGAATCGGGTATTGGTGGTGAACAGGGTTGTCACTCCGAATGCGTGCGAGGTAAGAGCTCGGATAACCAGTACAAGAGCGACCTTCCATTACCCATAGACACTTAAGTAACAAATGTAACATTGCTAGAGTCAGGGGGAGAGAACCATATTCGACGTATTATCTCTCTGTCACACTGGTAAATTCGTACGTCAGTGTGATAAGGAGACAATTATGATTACAGTAGATAGTAACCATCGTCAATTTCCTATTTACCTCACTCATATTCAAAGATCGGACAAATGTGCGTCATTGTTCGCAATAATATGGACATGACATGACTTTAAAGTTGATTAAATGAATAATTAAACGAATCATTTCTTGAAATTTGATTTCGAAGCTTTAAGGTTACTATTTACAAAGGTTTTCATAGTTGTCAAATATGTAATTTTCTGAAAATTATTAAAAGATTAATTATTCAACCAAATTTGACGCACATTTGTCCGATCTCTGCTCATATTCAAAGTCAAACTATTCTTTATTCAAGTTATCTTATTAATAAGCATTTTCGAATCGTCTGACACTATCACGAGAGACAAAAAATCTACTACTTAACTGGTTCTAACCCTACACCGTTCCTGAGAAGAACCAGTAATAAACTCAGATGGACTTATTTTTTCAAAACAGTATAATAATACATCTTATTAAAATAACATGCATTAAAGAATTTTTA